>BQNB010007938.1:38490-87561 GCA_026074375.1 Tanacetum coccineum | reverse complement strand
ATGCAATAAGTAAGTATCTAATCTACGAAATATAAACAAGTAAATATAAGAAAGATCAAACCGATGACACAATGGTTTATAGTGGTTCGGCTACGAAGCTCCTCTTCGCCCTACTCCACTCTCCAAGTACCCAACTTGAGAGTTATCTTCACTATGTCAACAAGCTCCCTTAAGGTGGAGAAAACCGTACATGTCGCTTACATTTTTTCTGGTACTAAGCTAAATACTGAGTTCTACTTCGAGATAGAACCAATCTAACACACTATGTATGTTATGGCCTAAATACTAACCTATCATACCCATATAATACACACAACATACAACACAAGATATACAAGATGAATGATTATCACAAACGTGATGACACAACTAAACTATTAACACTTGAAGCTTGACGTCTTCTTGAGTGTTCTTCACTAAAGAGTGGAATGAGTTGATCACTTGTAATGGATTATGTAACAAGTATAATGATCAAAGAATATAAAAGATAAAAGATGTATGTGAAAAATATTTTACAAGAGTTGTTTAAAATGAAGACTTAAGGTTGCTATTTATACGCAAACCTTTGAAATTAAAGTGGTGTCCCAAACAGCTGGACGATGTGACCCACAGATCTACCAACACCTGGATCCGTGCCTTGTTATGATGGATCCGTCTGAGGAGCTGGGACAACATTTTTTTTCATTTTATGATTAACCCCAAATCTATACAAAATATTGTTTTGTACTTATTAAAACTAGTTTAATGGATTCTTCTAGAACAAAATATTTCTTATCATCAATAAGGAAATAGATTTTCTATATTTGAGAGATTTGAAAGATTTAGAAAGATTGTTTACACTTATGGTTTAATCTTATTATGGCTTACATGATTATATAATTAGCTTATAATTAATTATGTGTTACGTTAATTCATTTTGATTAGAAAAGGTTTATGCACATGATAATTATTTTTTCTTTGATCATTAACTATGTTTAATAATGTCCATATTCAACCATAAAGTGATTTGTTCGTCGTATGTAAACTGTCGGACATAAATAACTTGTTTACGTAAACTTTTACATAGTATGACATTATATTTGTTATTATCAAAACATGAAGATCATAAATATAAATATCATTTTTGCGTGAATATTTGTATTAACAAATAACTAAATAAATATATACGAATTATTTGAACAATATTTTTACCCTTAAATCATTCCCAAATCAGTTTTAAAAATCCATTCAAACTATTTAATCATAATTCCTAATAAGCATAAATATATAGTGGCATTAACATTTTACATACCCATTTAAATTGTTTTCCTATTTATTAACTGATTATAACCTTATAAACCCTAATTATAAAATGAATATAAAGTAATAAAAAAATAAGAATATAGTTAGATTAACATACCCTTGGCATTTTGATTTTGGTTGATGGATTTTTTTGAAGATTTCAAAATTTTGTGTGAAGAGCGGCGGTTTTGATAGAGTATTTGTGTTTGTGTTTGTGTTTGTTTATTGTGAGAGAAATAGATATATATGATGAAACCGCCTAAAAGTATGGCGTACTTCATTTGAAGTGCGGTGTACTTTTGGCTTATTTTGTAACAATTTAAAAACTAAAACTTAAATACAAATTTAATCCATCATAACTGATAATATCATTAATAGTAATAAAGGACTAATGCCCATACTTCAAAGATGAATCCTGTATGGATTTACAAAACTTTGACATGATTTATTTAATAAATAGTCAACATAGAAAATGAAATAGACTCACGAAAGAATACGAAGTGTGCTCCTTTTTATTTAATATTTTGTTGTTGTATTAAACCTAATGTGGTGACATAATGTCACTTAACTTGTGAAATGTTGATCCCAATAGAATAGATCTTTCTTAGCTTGTATAAGGCTAAGTTGTATTGAATAAATTCAAAACAACTATGATAGAAACTTTGATTGTAAATATCAAAGACTATGCAGAATCTAGTCAATGATACTAAGAAGAATTTCAATGAAACAGTAATGATAAAGACTCTATAACATACAGGTTACCAAACTTTAAGCCTCAATATAATTCGAACACTTCTTTAATAGTGTGTGAGGGTTTACCAAAAACTTAAGCTTATAGAACTTACGGTTTAAACTATGATGAGAGATGTTATGGTATATCAGGTTATGTATAAAACCAATGCCCTAGGAACTCTATTGTATAATCCAAGGAGTCCTTACTAGGTTATAATCCTTCCATAATGTGATCGTGATCTTTTTCCTTAATTATCTACATTAACATATATCTAAATAAGATAAACCCAACACATCCAACAACACTAACAGAGTTACTAACAATACCACAGTACTAACTTTATACGAACAGTTACTTAACTTGAGCACACATTAATATTTACTCTAACCAGTAGTTAATAACACTAGCAGTAGTAGTAATTTTGTCTGGCAGTACTAACTAAACCATACACCAGCTAAAGTTAGTTAAGTAGTAATCTTCACAGCAATAAGAAATCTTTTCAATCCTAACATGAAAGTTTGACTTCTTACTATTGTTGAATCTTGTCTCATACCCTGCTCGGTAATGTATTCCCATTCGGATCTATTCTTATTATTTTTGTATGACACTTCCCGTCTCCTACTTCTTTACAAAATCCCTCAGTCCCTTTAGGTTATCTAATCTGTGTGTGTAGCAAAGGTCAGGGTATCGAGTATGAAAAAGTGTGCTTTCTTTCATACACAAATTTTTTGGAAAGGGTTGATTGAATCCTATGGCATGTTCCATAGGATCATTACGGTCAAAGTAGCTTATAAGGTTCGGGCCATAGAATGGTCTTCCCATTTCATCTCTTTTTAGATAGTATTCTTCCTCGTCATCACTGTCGCTTTCTTCACCAATATTTTATATTACGATCACATAGGAAATTTGGTGGCAAAACAAAATAAAAAGTGAAATGAGTACCCTTATGAGTGCTTATAATGCCCCCACAAGTGTGAAGAAAACTCCTCCCAATGATAATTGGGACAGTACGGTCAACCAGCATATCAAGGATCAAGAATTTGGCTATTACCGTGGTAACACCTATTTGACACAAAACGTCCTTTAACATTCCCATTGGTTCAGCCTCGGATTGGTTAAGCATACTTACATTATGGCTCACTAATTTGACATGCTCTCTCCCGTAGTTACCTTAATAGATCACGATAAGGAATGATAGTGCATGTTTCTGAACCCAGTATTGGCTAAGGCATGAGTGTCAAATCTCCCTTCCAATCGAATAGGTAATACAAACACACTGGGATCTTCTTTTTCTTTGACCGCTTTATATTCCTTTATCATCTCTTCATTAGCATCTTCCTCTTCTAGTTCTAGCTCACCATCTAACTTTAATTTATCCAAAAAGATAGCTTCTAATACTTTCTTGTATTGGTCCCCATATTTAAGTGTTTTAATTATAGGCCTTGGTATTATAAGAATACTATTCTTTACCAAAGATTCTTCACTCAGTTCCTCTCTTATAAGCCCTATCACAAGCTAATGAATGATTTAACGATAAGGGAAGGTCCTCCTCGGCAATCAATACTTCATTTTATCAATTCTTACTCGACTTCTTTTTTATTTCGGAACTTTTCCCATGTTGTAAAACACTATGCGGTTGCAAACTCGTGCCCATCTAATTGATGGTTATTTCTCAAATATATTGCCTTACTAAAATACATCCCCATCATCTCTGAATCATTCTGCTTTTATCGAGTCAATATAATTAAAAAGATCACGAATCGGGGTAATAGGTTATTATTCTGTTCTCGAAGACTGCTATTCCTTTGGTTTGCTAGGAATGATCTTCCAAGTTATACTCCTGGTTCGATATATCTTCCTCAGGATTAATGATCAAATTTCTAGATAAGTAAATATCTCTTTAGTGCAAGTATCAACTCTTCTTAACCATTTATCTCCATTCTTCACTTCTTGTTCCAACTAAACTTGTACTGCAAATACGTTTTTGTGAACAGGTTTCTTATCGTGCGTGTTTCTTGTCACAAAATTTAATTTCTCTATCATATGCTTCTAAACCGTTAACAAAGCATGATGCATCATATCTTTCACTTATATCTTCCGATTCCATCTGGTAAAAGGTAAATGCTTTTGCCTCTTTCTTTTTCCCGCTATCTTTTGTATTATGGTACTCATGTGTATCTGTAACATCCGAGAATTTTCGGATTTTTAAGATAACTATTTTACCCCTTTGACTTTTAGGTCTGGCTTGACTTACAAAAACAACCATCTAAATCACGTTTTCACAGCTCGGACTCTAAAGCAATTCGATGTGAAACGACATTCCTGACGACTTTTCAGTTTTACCCGAGACCTGGAAACGAGCCGAAAAAGGCTAAAACTGCTCCGGCAAAAATTTTTTCGAAACCAACATACAATTACTCGGGGACACACAAAAACAATTAATTGTTTTTTTAATTTATCAGTATTTATTTAATAAAAATATTAAATAAATTAGTATAATTTTAATTATGAGCGTTGCGGATAACGCGAATACTCGAGTTGAATCCAATTTTATTTCGGACAAGCGGAAACCGGTTAACAAAATGAAAACAGTTATTTTTATTAAATGTTTAAAATATTTATGAAACTTTATAAGTAATACTCATTTTTATCAGAAAAATGATTCGGAAACAATGGCGCACGTTGCAGAGTTGGGGGGGTGGAAAAAATAAAATAATTCATCGGTGAGTCCTGTTCTGAAAGAACGTCACCGAACTGTATTTTATAAAGTTTCTCGAAAATTACAACTTTTAGTCCTGATTATTAAACATTTCCATTCATTTTAAAGTTATATATAACTTATATAATTTATTTATATTATATAGTATATAGATATTATATATATTTATAAGATATTATCTATATATATTATATATATACTAAAACATATTTATCTTCGTCATTTACTTCTCATTATACACAACACTCTCTCTTCATCCTTCTCCTCCCCTTTTATCAGCCCACCGCCACACAACGGCGCCGCCGCCGGTTCCGACCACCACCCACTCCACCGACGCGGAAAACTTTTCGGCGGGATTTTCCTATTCAAACCCAAAAAATGGTCCTCACATCCGGATTTACTCGACACCACCACCTCACTCGCTCCATCGCCACCACCCTCACATGACTGTCAAACAACCAGCCAACACCACCATGACACCACCTCTCACATCTACACCCATCATCATCATCGTTGCATTCATGTCATAACCATCCACGTCACCCATCACTACCAAGCCTCAAACCAACAGCACCATGAGGGGTGTGTGGTTTCCTATTAAGCACAAGGGTTTATATTTGCGTGTGGTTTTAATACCACCTCCACGAGGGTGCGCCTCGGGCTTGGGTTTAGCAGTAAGGTTGGTTTGTTTCGGTGGTATAAACGCCACTTACAAGGGGTTGTAGGGGTGGGGGTTCACAGGCCGGGTACGATGGGGGTTAGGGTCTGTCGTTTGAGTGTGTCAGGCTGTCAACAGCCGGGGTGTCGGGTTAGGTTATAGCAAAAAGGGGGTGTTCGGTTGGGGGTGGGGAGCCACCAACATGCGGATGCGGTGGGTGCAGACACCACCTTTAAAGGGGTGTTTGTTGACTGGGTTTTCAGAACAAAGGGGGCGTGCGTATCTATGGTTATAGCAAAAGGGGGTGTTTGTTCGTATGGTTAACAGCCACGAGGGGGCGGTTTGGTTGGGCAGACGCCACCCTGGGGTGGGTTTTTTTGGTGGGTGCCGCACTATAGTGTGCGCGGGTTAAATAGTGAAACCCCGAAGGGTATGTTTGGTTTATGGCAGCCGCACCGAGGGTGCGTTTGTTTGACACTAATATCGAATTAGGGTGCGTTTGGTTATTAAAATGGATTAGGGTGCGTTTGGTTGAATAATGGCAAAAAGGGGGTGTTTGGGTTAAGAGAGAGACACGAAGGATGTGTTTGGTTTAAGAACAACTAGGGTGCGTTTAGAGATTTACAGTCCGAATAAAGCCGCTGTGTGTGTGTTGGTGTTAAAACAGCATGAGGGCGTTTTGTTGTTAACAAAAAAGCACAAGGGTGCGTTTGGTGTAAACATATAAACAAATAGGTGTGGTTTGGTATAGTGGGATACAAATGGAGTGTTGCATGGTTGTATAAAAAGATAAAAGGGTGGGCTGTTTGGTTGGTGACCACGCAATAGTTGGGTGCGTTTGGCATGAAACAAAGGGTCGTTTGTTGTCGATGGGTTTAACAACATAAGGGTTATGTTTGGTTTAAGAGTGAATGACGCGGAAGGAGGGTTTGTTTAGCGAATCAACGAGGAAAACAACGAGGGTTCGCTTTGGTATATATATATCAAAACGACAAATTGAAACAACGAAAGGGTTTTTATAAATATTAAAAACCGGACAATAATTTAGTGGTGGTTATATCGGTTATTTAATAAATATAATTTTATTAATTGATTTATATTAAGATATAACGATATATATATATATGTTATATCTAGGAAACGCGGACTATTGAGATATTAGAAACGCAGATAATCACAATATATATAATTTTATATATATTTGTTTTAAGAAAGTGACGAGTTTTACGGAAATGGAAATCAGGATATTATGTACGGGAATTTCATTGGCGAAGTGTACATAAACTTTATAATTTGTAATGTTGTATTAAAAGTTATTTATTATGTTAGAAACCGGATTAAAAGGTGACTAAGTTAATTTTAAAGATATTTTATAATATAATATACAATAACTCTGTCAACGAACGAAAACCATATGTTTACAATTTGACAACTATTTTGGACACGTCCGTCGAGGAAACGAAATATAAGTTTATAAATGTTATTTTATATTAAGATTGTCAGCTAGAAATGATAACCTATTAATCATTGTAAAAGCTTTACAAAATCGTTTATTTAATTAGTAACTTTAGAACGTTTGGATTACGTTTATACGAGGCATTATGAATATTTTAATGGGTGAGTTCCGAAACAGCGTTCGGATTATATTACTACAATTATTTTCTCACATCTTAGTTACAATACTTGTAAAGAATCATATTCCTTTAAATATTTTGTGGATTGTTTGTCTTTGTTATATAAATCGGTAAGAGTTTCCATATGGGTGTATTTTTTCGTGTTCTATATAAAGAATATATACACACTTTTCGTTATTTTCAATCTATTATTTAACAACCACCAAACCATTACTACATTAAATCTAAATCTTATCAAGTGTGGCGTGGGATGTAACCATTCATCGGGAAAACCCAAATATCATGACCATCGGGTTAGTGGAATCGTAGCGTTAGTTAAGCTGATACTTCTCGGTCAAGCAGCTTCGTCTTCTGTTCGTATTGTGCATATTAGATGCCTATACTGCATGGTCTTCATCATCAAGGTTGAGTCATACCTCGCTTTTCAATTCTTTTGAATGTTATAAACCGCGAGGCGGGAATACATGCTTGTCCTACAAACTCATTACTTACTGTGTTATCTTATAAACAATGTGATTGTTTTTAAAGGATATTATGAGTTCTATAGCCACAAAAAAATTTTTTCTAGTTTGGTTAACGGTTATATGATTTTTGGGATGAATATAATGCATCGTTTTATATATGGGCACATCATGTAGTGTTTTATGAATTTGGACGCAAGTATTGTTTACTTGTTTGATAAGTAGCGGTTAACCTCAAGTGAAAGTTTATATTGATTACGTGTGTACCTAAGTATAAATAATAACCCCCTTTTAAGCCCACTTATTGTGAACTGTTAATTCCTGGTTTGGAAGCGCGAGTGTTATAAGGTAGATCTATCGGGTTTGACAACCCTCGTTCCGGTGACTAGCTATCACCGGGAACGAATATTATAACAGGTCGGTTTTGGATGTTGCGGGTTACAACATCTGTATGGGCATAATGGCTAAAATAGCTAATATACGTCGAGCTTCAGTGTCATGAGCTTAGTGTAACAGTAATCTGGTTTTGTGATGTCTGCATTTGTTGTAGTATTACAGGGAAAATTCTTGCGGTCCTACCTTGTATATATTATTTTCAGGAAATCGATAGGCACGAGGTGCCAGGGATACATTTTTGGTGACATTAAATTTGTCATGCATTATTTATAAAAATCTTTGGGATAAGATTGGTACTTTTGGGTGACATTAAATTAACCATGCATTCTTTATAAAATCTTTGGGATAATATTGGTACTTTTGGTGACATAAAATGGGTCGTGCATATTTTATAAACATTTTACATGGTACTGTGATGACACAGTGGATAAATATATTTGTTGAAACTTACATTCATACTTAAACTAACCTATGAACTCACCAACTTTATGTTGACCGTTTTAAGCATGTTTTTCTCAGGTAAATTATATGCTCGGATTTCTTGAAGTGCATTGGAGTCTATACATACAAGCTTTTCATTGTGATGCAATTATGGGACAAATGTTATATTAAATTCAGATTTTTATTAAATCAACAAATGTTATTTTTCAAACGACACCTAGAGGTCGTTCTCTTGTATCTAGTGTTGCGTATTATGAAGTAACTCCCCAAAGTGGTATTCCGCTGCGTTGTTGTATTTTTGGGGGTGTTACAGATTGGTATCAGAGCACTGGTTATAGAGAACTAGGTTGCATATTTTACCCTAGACTATAACCGTTTTCACAAATATTGCATCACATCAAACGTTTTCAAAGTGCATACACGCTACTTGCTTATGTGCTTACATTACTTGTTACGTTAAGTGCTTACGTGACATACATATACATATATATAATATATATGCTTGCATTCTTTTTGCGTATATCGTACGCTTATTTATATAAGAGTTATTATATAAATACCAGAGCATTTCTTAAGACATTGTGGGTTGCACAATGGTCTCATTCTACTCGTCAGACATTGTGTGTTGCACAATGGTCTCATTTCGTTCCCAGACATTGTAAGTTAAACAATGGTCTCTAAGAATATTATTTTCTTCATAACTTTATATAATATCGTATTACACGGAGGCCGTTATAATTCTGTTTACATGGGATTATGTATGAATCTAAATGTTACAAGTCTTGTATAGGCGGGACTTGTAATAGGAGGATTGATATGGTAATCGCTATGTTGACTCGTTCATAGAGACCTTTACCTTGTTTACTCTAACCGAGTACTCATTATCTATCTTGAACTCTATGTAGTTCCCTTGATAGTTTTACTTTTCGCCTCCGAAGACGAGTTTTAAACACTCGTCTGATACTCATTAGAAGCACATGCATCGTCATGTGTCATCCATCATCTTGAAAGTTATGTGGGTACGCGTATTGCATCGGGAATTATTAAGTAGGATGATTTATAATATGTTTATTTGAAAGGATTGGGACGCCTCTTCAGTTAAATAAATAAATTGTAAATCCCCGAACCATAAGTTTATCGTTTCTTACTTACATAAATTAGGACGCTCCTTTATGTAAGTAATGAATTATAAATGAGTGGGCTTAATGGTATCCGATATGACACGAGTATGAACCTAAATTCGAAAATCGCCCCCCAGAATATGCTGAAACAGGGTTTAGAACCGTACAATCGTGTTTCAACCACTCGACAGAATCGATAAGGCCTCACTTGGAACTACTTATCTCATTCTTGTGTTTTTTACTCTTGCCGTTGCAAATTCCTTCGCAACATGAACTGTTCGTGGAACTAACAGATGTGTTACACACTTGAGCTAATGGAGCTGATTCATCGAACTAACGACTGAGTACCATAATCCGCCGTCTATCGCATAAGCTCTTCCGCGAGCTCCTCTCATTTATTGAACTTTATTCTGGGGATATTGTTTCTCGGAGGGTCCTCACCCTCTGCATCCCATCACCGTTTGTCATAGTTATCGTCGTTATGGTTGCTGTTGTTGGGTCCTAGAGTGGCCTCAGATTTTACAAACTTTATCAACTAGGTGATGAAACCTACCTTGAACAAGATAAGCCTATGTCGATATAGCATTCAGTTGAATTATACAGTGCAGACCAATAGTACACCAAATTAAGTCATGATACTAATTTGTACTGCCAAGTAAGTTGAGTACTTACATCCATAAGCCACGTTGATGTGAATCATCGAACGTTACAGATAGCAGAAATGAGACTCTGCCTTAAGACATTTATGACTTTATAGACATAACAGTTCACGTTTACACTTTCTCCTTTGATGTGTTCTCTATTAAGAGGCTTTCTTCATAAAGCACTTATACCAACAATAAACCTGGTAATGATGTTTCTCTAAGATACATATTCTAATGGATTGGATATCTCAGTCAACCCTAGCGAAATGTTTTGGATATAAGAAATGTCGAAACATTAGATATGCTGAATAAAAGTTATCAGTGTCATGTCATGGTTAGTAAATCTTAAGTCTTTTTCTTAGTCACACTAAGCGGATAATCGCAAATTTATATCTCGGGGACGAGTTTTCTTTTAAGGGGTAGGTACTGTAACATCCGAGTAATTTCGGATTTTAGAAGATAACTATTTACCCCTTGACTTTTTGGTCTGGTTGACTTACAAAACACAAACCATCTAAATCACGTTTTTTCCGCTCGACCCTAAGCCAATTCGATGTGAAACAGACATTCCCTGTAAACCCCCAAAAAAATATAAAACAAACTCCTTTTCAGTTTTGGCCCTGAGACCTGGAAACGAGCTCGAAAGGGTCTAAAACAGCACGCACATTTTTTCGAACAACATTACAACACGGACAACACAAAAACAATTAAATTGGTTTTTAATTATCAGTATTTTTTTATAAAAAATATTAATAAATTAGTAATAATTTTAATTAAAAGCGTTGCGGATATCGCGAATACTGATTTGAAATCCAATTTTATTTCGGACAAGCGAGAAACGGTTCACAAAAAGAATAACAGATATTTTATTAAATGTTATAAAATATTTATGAAACATTATCAAGTAAATACTCATTTTTATCAGAAAAATGATTCGGAAAACAATGACGCAAGTTTCAAGAGTTGAATCACCCGTTAAGTCCTTCAAACGAGTCCCGAACCAGTATTTTATAAAAGTTTCTCGACAAATTACACTTTTAGTCCTTTGATTATTAAACTTTTACATTTCATTTTTAAAGTTTTTATATGATATATATATTTTATATATATACTATATATAAACTTATTTATCTTCTTCATTTACAATCTCATATATACACACACACTTCTCTTCATCCTTCTCCCTCCCCTTTTATCCGGCCACCGCCCCACCACTGGCGCCGCCGCCGGATTCCGACCACCACCACTCCACCGCCGCCGGAAAACTTTTCCGGCGGGATTTTCCGATCAAAACCAAAAATGGTCCTCACAACCGGATCTACTCGACCCACCACCTCACTCGCCTCCACTCGCCACCACCATCACCTGCTGTCCCACCACAGCCAACACCACCGTGACACCACCTCCACATCTACACCATCATCATCATCATCGTTGCATCATCGTCATCACCATCCCACGTCACCCATCACCACCACGCCACAACCACAGCCACCATGAGGGTGTGTGTGGTTTCCTATAAGCACAAGGGTGCGTGTGGTTTTAATACCACCACCACGAGGGTGTGCTCGGGTTGGGTTTAGCAGCTAGGGGTGGTTTGTTTCGGTGGTATAACGCCACTACAAGGGTGTCGGGGTGGGGGTTCACAGCCGGGGGAGGGTGTCGTCAAGGCTGTCAAACAGCCGGGGTGTGGGTTAGGTTATTAGCAAAAAAAGGGGGGTGTTCGTTTGGGGGTGGCAGCCACCACCATGGGATGCGGTGGGTGGCAGCCACCACCATAAAGGGGTGTTTGTTGACTGGGTTTTCACGAAAAAGGGGTGCGTATGGTTTATAGCAAAAGGGGGTGTTTGGTTTCGCGGTTGGCAGCCCAAGGGGCGTGTTTGTTTCGACGGTTAACAGCCCACGAGGGGGCGTTTGGTTGGGCAGCCGCCACCCTGGGGTGGGTTTGGTGGGCTGCCGCCACTATAGGGTGCGCCGGGTTTAATAGTGAACCCCGGAGGGTATGTTTGGTTTATGGCAGCCGCACCGAGGGTGCGTTTGTTTGACACTAGTATTTGGTTATTAAATGGATTAGGGTGCGTTTGGTTGAATAATGGCAAAAAGGGGTTGTATATATATACCGAGTAGGGGGCTGTTTGGGTTTAGCAGCTAGGGGGTTAGGCTGTCGGGCTGGGTTTCGCAGCCACGGGGGTGTGTGCGTCGGGTGGGGGTGTGCGTCGGGTGGCTGCAGGGGCAGTCGGGGCAGCCGAGGGTGAGTCGGGGTCGGGTTAAACCCGACAAGGGTGTGTTTGGTTTATTTACACAATGAGGGTGCGTTTGGGGTAGCAGGATTGACACAAGGGTGCGTTTGGCTGCCGTGAAAGCAGTTAGGGTACGTTTGGTTAGTAATGATCAACAAGGGTTCGTTTGATATATATAACTCTAACCAATAAAAATATACAAAAATTTGATATAAATATTATAATCGGACCGGTGGTTAATTGGTTAAATAAATGTGACTAATTATTATTTTCGGATACATTATATTAGACTGGGGACGAATATAAAATACTATGATTCGTAACGAAGTTACAATATGGAAACAATGTTTATTAAACGATAATTAATAAACACCATTGGATTGTTAAAATGATTTCTATTAAATTAAATTGGGAAAGTGGATTTGCAACAAAGTTGTTCGACTTGGGATCATTTTATAAACGGAAGGGTCATGGCGAAAATTTTATAGATTTCTATATATAGTAATGTTTTACTAAAACTGCTATTATTTTAGAAAACCGATAAAGGGGACCAAGATTATATTTTAAAGATACATTAATTTGTATTATACGATAATCCGACCATCGAACAAAAACTATACTTTTACAATGAGATGATTATTTTAGGCGCGAGTCGTCGAGGAAACTAAATATAAATTATAAAATATTATTTTATATTTTATAATTATCAGCTAGAAGGTAACCTAATAATTGTTGTAAAAGGCTTTACAAACATCGGTTAACTTAATTGAAAATCTTAAAACGTACGATTACGTTACATAAGTACTTTTTGTTTAATTAAGTGGTGATTTCAGAAAATGAGTCAAACTAATTGGGTTAATTATTTTATTCACACTTATTATATAATACCTGCAAGGTATATTATACCTTTCAATAATCTTTGGATTGATTATATTTGTTATAAAATTCGCGGTAGGAATTATACAAGGGTTATTTTCATAAGTAATATATAAAGAATATATATT
This sequence comes from Tanacetum coccineum, assembly GCA_026074375.1. NCBI lineage: Eukaryota > Viridiplantae > Streptophyta > Magnoliopsida > Asterales > Asteraceae > Tanacetum > Tanacetum coccineum. Next base: position 74,229 of record BQNB010007938.1, on the reverse strand, counting down.
ACACACTTTGCGTATATTTTCAACTTATTTATTTAACCAACCACCAAACTATTACGACTTGAAAAGCTAAATCTTTTATCAACGTGTCACGTTGATGTAATCATTCATCGGGAAACCCAGATTCATTATCCTAGGTTAGTGGGACTTAGCCGTTAAGATTAGTTGCAACTTCTTGATCGAGCCGCTTCGTCTTCCGTTCGTATTGTGCATATTAGATGCCTGTCATCATTCCCTCATCATCATGTAATTAGATTGCCATACCTATCAATCGTTCTTCAACATCAAGGTGAAGTTCATACCCCACTTTTTAACATGTTTTACATATATTTTGGGTGAGGACATGCTTTGTTACAAATTCAATTACGTGTTTGATTAAAACTCGAAACGTGCTCATTTCAAAACTCCTCGTTTACATACATGTTTATCAAACGCATTTACATGGTAGATTATTGTTTGGTTTACATACTCATTTATATCTCTCGCAGGAGATACAATACTGGGTTTACTTTTTGAAACGTAAACCGCATTCTTGCATACATGTTTACAAACGCATTTACATGGTTGATTACCTGTTTGGTTTACATACTCATTTATATATCTCGCGAGGAGATGCAATACCTGGTTTAGTTTTTAAATGTAAACGCATGCTATATTTTATGACTGTGGATTAGCTCCGGTTGTATGTTACAAGTAATTCAATGCTGAGGGTGTCCGGGTGGGGACATCCGGTATAGGCACACGTAAAGTAATTCAATGCTGAGGGTGTCCGGGTGGGGACATCCGGTATAGGCACACGTAAAGTAATTCAATGCTGAGGGTGTCCGGGTGGGGACATCCGGTGTAGGCACACGTCAAGTAATTCAGTGCTGAGGGTGTCCAGGTGGGGACATCCGTTGTAAGCACATGGCCATTGTTTATGTTAGCGACTTAGTTTCATGAACTTAAAGTAATGGTAATCATGGTTTTATACACACTTGAATAAAGTAGCAATACATATTTTGGATATTTGTGATCCAACTTTGACACGTACATTTTAGGACTATTTGGGGATAGAAATGGTCTTGCATATTTTATTGCTATTTGATTTCTAAAAATCATACATACATTTTGGAAGGACATTTAAGGATTTAAATGGTCACACAATTATTTTATGATACTGTAGGGAGACAGTAGTCACTAAACGTTTTTATATGACACTGTAATGATACAGTGGGCAGATACATTTATTGGAACTAACGTTTGTATTTACAGAAACCTATGAACTCACCAACTTTATGTTGACCTTTTTAAGCATGTTTTTCTCAGGGAAATTATATGCTCGGATTTCTTGAAGTGCATTGGAGTCTATACATTCAAGCTTTTCATTGTGATGCAATTATGGGACAAATGTATATTAAATTCAAGATTTTGATTAAATCAACGAGATTGTTTTACAAACGACACATTTAGAGGTCGTTCTCTTGTATCTAGCGCTGTGTATTATGAAGTAGCACCCCATGTGGTATTCCGCTGCATTGTTGTATTTTTGGGGGTGTTACAAGTATCCCACTCTCTATTGCTCTCAATACCATCATTCAGTGAAATACGGTTATCCTCTCCAAGGCATAATCGTCCAATACTCGTGTTAGGGTCCATACGACTCTTAAAATAGCACAACATTAAAATAAACATTAGTGGATTAGTTAAAAAAAGATAAGCAGTTGTTTACACTTAAATAACATCAGCAAACACATAGAAATTAATAAACGGATTAATTTCTTCATTATAAAGAAGATATGAAGGTTATGTGTGTTTTCAGACAGAAAAGTGCGTCGCACTTCATAGGAAGTGCGACGTACTTTTTTTTTAATTTTTCCAGAAACACCGGCGTACATGTAAACAAGTGCGGCGTACTTTTTATTTTTTCAGTTATGAAATTTATTAGTCTTCTCATTTTTAGAATTTTAAGCATTGCACATTTATCATTCTTATTAAACATCATATAATACACATAATTTAACTGTTTAAATATCACATTTATCACATAATCAGAAATAAGATTATAAATCCTCATTTTTTCATTTATAAGAGTTTTATGGTCATAACTTAAATAAGCATATTCATTGAGCAAATAGCAGTGAATTAGCAAAACAAACATATTAACAATTATCAAATATAATGCAAAGACACGTTTTTTTGATTTTTTCATTTCAATACACAATTTATACAAATACAATAATCCAACAAATAAGCACATAAGGAATGCAATCCACCTGTTTTCAGAGTTGAAATTAAAGGGTTTTTTTGGTTTTGATTTAAGACAGACTTCTTTGGTGAAATTTTTGCAGAAAGTGCAGCGTACTTCGTTAGAAGTGCGGCGTACTTTCTGTAAGGAAAAAATGATTTTTTGGTCAGTTTACCAGAAAACTATACGGCAAATTTGTGAATTTAATATTGCAAAACAGTAAATAACTTAACAAGAAACAAATCAATCTCCGACAGCGGCGCCAAAAACTTTGATGTGTTATGAAAGCTTTAAATTTATAATATTAGTTTTATCTGAATTTCCAACTAACACAAAACAACACAAACACAAAAAAACTACCAAAATTCCAAAAAAAAAAGGGTAAAGTATAAAACCCCATTTATTGTCTATAGTTTAGCGTATGACTAGTCGTTTCCACGGGATTAATGTATCTCAGAAAGTCGGTAGTTTTGCTAAGAAAGGCGTATCTTTATTTTTATCACTTAATTCAAAGATTATTGTTTAACATGTTTTTTGTAATCAAGTTCTTCAAAATGGTGTATTTTGGCTAAAGAAACAATGGGAGAAAAACATGCCAAATAATAATGCAAAATGGAATTGAAGCATAGAGTAATATAGACGATAATTCATGCAAACAATTTAACTATTTTTATAGAAGAAATCCTTTCGGCCTTTAGTCTTTAATATATATAATGCATAAAGATCCATTCATGTATGAAGGTGATTATGATAAAATTCCCTTAATCAAGTTCGTTAGACATGAGATTAAGTATTAAACGTGTTCATATCCGGTTTGATAAATATTTTATTAGTCAATTCTCACAAGACCAAATACGAATTGAACATACGAAAAAACAATGCGAAATGTAAACTAAAGTTGAACCTTTCGACCTATTTCGACTCATATATGTTTAATTCAAGCACATAACAAGTATTCGGATAATCAACATCGAATAATATCAAGATCATATCTTAAGCATAATTATTAAGCATGTTTATGTCATTATTCCATGTTAAGCCCAAAAAACATATACGACTACTCCATATTGATTGAGATCAAACATATAACATTCATATAAAACTCAGAAAACATCATGATTTAGAAGAGAAACATGATTATACTAACTCCAAGAGCAAAAGATGATGCTTTTCACAAGGATTTCCCAAGAACACTTTATTATATTCAAAGTAAACCTAAAAACTATAAACAATTCTATCACAATAGCTTATAGCTTCGAAATACACTTAAACACTACTCTCTTGGATGGATTACAACCCATAATATTGGTATAACAAAAGGATTTCTCAAACCCACATTCCTAATATCCTTTTTTTACTTTTTTTTTTTTATTTTTTTTCTTAAGATGCAGTTTTTGTGAATTTAATGATGAAATGATGAATGACTTGATGTAAAACTCCGAAAATTGGCTCCTATTTATAGCCTAAGGATCACATCAGTTGAGTGGAAGAAGGAAAGTGAAAGGCCATGGCTTCAATGCGCATCATTATGATTTTGAGTTACTGCACCCCCAAGTACCTCGCACTTCTAGAAAAGTGCGACGCACTAGGCTTCAATAATAAATTCTCTCTCCTCGTTCATAAGTACGCCACACTTCCTTAGAAGTGCGCCGCACTTCCTTAGAAGTGCGCCATACTTAGCAGTTCTTAATGAAATTTCATTTTTTTTTTCCTTTTTTTCCTTATTTTCCTCTTTAATTTCTCTTTAGTCCTTCTTTTACAACGTTATCATATTGACGGATTTCTTGGCATTTTGTCCTTCCGTCTTCTTTGATCTTGAACAACGTTTAACAATTAAGTACTCTAACATGCGATATCTTTAATAATATTTAATAGTTATATTACATATTACGGAGGGATATTTTATGTATATTTAGAGCGTTATTAATTTGCAGGTTATATTTGATAAGAAGAAGCTTTGGAGTTTTTAGGAGTTTCATATGGACGATTCTTGGATGACGATTTAACCAACGTATCATTTGTTTCTTCTCCATTATTGAGCAAAACCAGAGGAGTACTAGTTTCTTTTCCTTTTTTCTTTCCCTTTATTTGTTTATTCAAGTACTTTTAAGAACATTGTGGACAATGTTCAAATAAAGTGTATAGGGGAATAAGCCTTAAAAACTATTCATTCAATTGCATTTGCTTTGTCCTTAAAATGATGTGTAATATACCAAAACATAGCGTAGAAGTAATTTTGACCCAAATTTATTTTTTATGGCACATACCAATGAAAACTAAGTATTATTAGCGTCTCATGGATAGGAAATATATGACTAGCACAAAAACCTTACCACTTTAAAAATTCCATCCAAACATGTGAGTTCGGCCCTTGATCTTAGGAATTCGGTATCCATCTTTGATACATTATATAGTTTCACCTTTAGCTTTCTCGGGTTAAGGACTAAGCAATTGCATGTGTCGCGTTCATGGGTTTGATCGTGCATATGTGATTTTGTCGCCTTTTCTGAAGCATTGGTATCGGTTAAAACTATATGAGAGTGTATCGGTAGTGTATTAAATTCTAGAACTTGTTTTTATGATTCATCTTGAGACCGCTAGTGAGATCACACTTGTGTGATTAGGATTTGCTAAATGATAAAGGCAATAGGTTAAACATGTTTTAAACTATATTTGTTATGTGGTCTCCGAGCATATAACAATCCACACCCTGCACTCATTTTTAGTGCATGTTACCCCTGTAACCTCGAGCTTATCCTTTTTGTTGTTCTTTTAATTTCCGATATTTTTTGAATATTAATGAAGAGCTTGTTTACACCTTAACCCATTGTTACACCCAATCGCCTTAGCCTTCCTTATATGACTCACTTTTAGTACACTTATTCTTTTAAACCCAGTAAATTTTTTTCTTGAGTAAAGGTTGTTTATTTACCTAAGTCGAGTCTGGTAATATAGTGTATACAGTGTTGAGGACGAGTTAGATTCATGGTAATTTTTAATTTTATGAGCGATGGGAGAAAGTCAATATAATACCCACCATTGTTGCGTAATACAGCTCCATGTTTATGTTGATCTCTTAATTCAGGTCATTAGTCAGTTTGTACTATGAGTTCTAAACTCAAGTGTGGGGTGCAATCTATAACCAAGTCATGTATTTATAATGTTTAGCAAATGGCAGGCAAAAGTGTACGGAAAAACAAGTATTCAAAAAAAAGAAAGAGAAAAGAATTGGAAAAAAGGTATTATAAAAAAAGAAAAAAAATGTAGGGATGCCATTTTTGCTTATGTCTCATTGTATTATCAAGGATAGTTAGTTGTAAAGTTTGTATATCTTAGTCCTACTTTAGTCGAGTCTTGACTTAGCAACGCCTTCACGTGTATTCTTGTATTTAATAAACTCACCACCACCCCAAATCCACCTTAATATATCCCATCAATCCGTTTCCATTTAACTTACACCCATACATCACAACCCCTTAAAGACCTCTTTGATAGTAATTCTTAGGTGCTTATGCCATTGCGGTGGAGGTTTTTGATCCTTTACCAAGCCTATGCTAATTTGTATGCTACGACAGGTAATGAGTGTTATTTTCCCGTTTCCATTATTTTTATAATTCATTATACACTTGAGAGAAAGAGAGAATCCAAATACTTATTGTGAGGTGCTAGTGTATATTTTTCCTGCTTTTAATTACGAGATCTAATAGGTTGTGCTATGAACTATCTTTGAAAAGTAAGTTAAATGCCCGATATTGCTATTGTCTAGGTAGAAAAGCTCATTTGCTTGAGGACAAGAAAATCCCAAGTGTATGGGTATTTGATGAGGTGTCATCTTATGCACTTTTTCGTGGTCATTTAACCCCCTAAATCTTGCAAATATGCCCAAAATATATGCTTAATCATTCCTTTTTGTGTTTTTAGCATTTTGGAAGCTCTTGGAGGAAATACATGTGACTTGGACTCAATTTGGGAAGAAACGGGACAAGATTACAACTTTACACGAAGTGGTTTCAAGAATGCGTGTATAGTGCCTGGAGACGGCGTCGCTAATCCTGCGACGCCTTCAGAAAACTTACGAAGCGACGGCGTCAGAAGTTATTGTGACGGCGTAGAACTACACCGCCTCAAAGAAACCCTAGAAGTTTCGCGCGAAGCGCGGCGTCAAGATTTTGGCGACGCCGTCGTGACTCAATTCCCATATACACTACGTTTTTAGGGTTTTAGTGTGCAACTTTTGGAAGACCCCTTAAACATTATAGTTCGAGTGTAGCAGCTTTTAGGCCGTTCATAGGGCCTAAAAACCCTCTTGTATCAGTCTTAAACACATGTTTTAATCAAGTGAAGTCATTTATCTTTAATTTTAACATGTCTAGGTGTTGTTGATTGATTTTGTTCTTCGCTTCTCTTTAACATGTTAGGCTAGATCCATTAGTATTTACTTACGATTGCATGAAACTCAGTTTGTAGATTCCTTTAATATTGCTTCTTTATGATGGATGTGCGTGTTAGGCTCTTGAAAACTGGCTATAAAATATTACATTTGCATAGACGTCTAAGGAAATGCGGGTATGTAGAAAGGATACCATCGGTAACAGTCTTTATACTACATTACCCCTAATATGGTTGATCCCTCTTACGTGTTTTAATGCATGTAATGTACTCTTAGGGTCCTTGTAATAGTCTTCATACTACCTTATTTGTGCTTTGCCTTAACAGAATACTACATAGGACGGTGATTCGTGTTAATTCTGTTCCTGACCTTGAAAAAAGTTTCACAGATCATCACCAAAGTGTGGACAAAGAATTATGATTAGGAGAATCAACTAATGGGGTAATGCATGATTAAGTAAATACGTTCATTTACCATATAAGTTTCCACCAAATTAGTTTAGTTTAATTATTAGTTAATTAGTTTAAATCAAAACCCACCTCTAAAACCTGAATTTTACCTGCTTTCATAAAAACATAAAAATACAGAAATAATTCTTCTCTCACCCTTTGATCTTAGTTAGGTTTAGTGGCGATCTTCAGACGCTATTTCTCCTAGATGGACGATAAACAACCCTGAGTCCTTGGTATTAATACACTACAAGATTAGGTACTCTGAATGGGGAGAGTTGTAAAATACTGTATTATGTTTACAATGACAGCACCAACTATCTAGAAAATATGTGTAATATATGTATTGTAAGTTATTCGTTATTAGTACTCATGATAATGCACTAGTAAAACTTATGCTAGATTTCTTGTACAAAGTTGCGAAATTGTTTTTTGCATATAGGCATAGATCACTCAATTTACAAATGTTACATAAACATCTTGTAAATCTATTTTGAGTATGTAATATACTTAGAAATTACGCGTTCAATAATTGTAAGTATATTGGAAAATGTGTTAAAACTCGTCACTTAAATATTTTCAAAGCTTCAATTTATTTTCAACAACACGTTCAAATCGTTTCATCAACTTACCTTGTTTGACCTTAGGTTGTTTAAACAAGAGAAAATGGATCATTTTAATACATTAGTATTTAAGTAAAAGAAAATGTATTTTCGAACTTTGCGTGTGCTTGCTTCTGAAAAATATTTTCACCCCATAACCTACACACACAATTATTTTTTTTAAACATTAGCATTTACAAGAGTTGTGTGTTATATAATAATACTTATGAATTGTCGAAAACTATGCACATTGTACGTAACATTAAATAGTTTTCCCACAAACAAAATATATGACAATCTTGAAGTAATAAGTTAACTTGTCATTATTCATTAACCTCATAGTCACGACTAGTCTTAGGTTTAATGGAATCACTTGAAAATTTCATTTATTTCTTTTAAAAGAGTGTTCGATGAGGGGTCGCAAAGATTTCGAGTATATATCGATTCATTGTTCAATTATGTTTGATATCATGTGAATTAATTCGACAAGTTTTCGAGGTATGACATGAAATTGATATTCTTAATTGTTTAGGTTTCAAGTTGTATCATAATATTACAAAAGATATTATCTTGAATCTCATAATCAATTCACACCGATGATTGAAATAATGACATCTTTTCAAGACATAAAGGAATACTGCTGTATCATAACTCGCACTTGTGTTAATGATGTCATATTGAGTCTACTTGTCTAATGGTTATGTGGAAACTAGAAGGGGGGTTGAATAGTTTACAGGTTCATTTTACGTTTTAAAATTGTTAGATTCGATTATATGTTTAACCAATCAACAATATGAACCAACAATAAATATATCTACTAACTATAACTAGATAAACAATAAGTAAGAATCACAACAATATAAAGAGATAAGGAAAGGAACAATCAAACCAAGACACCAAGATTTATAGTGGTTCGGCTACGAAGCTCCTCTTCGCCCTAATCCAGTCCCCAAGTATCCCACTCGAGATTTCACTATGTCAACAAGCTCCCTTTAGGCGGAGAAAACCGTTTACACTTCGCTTACGTTGTTTTTCGACACTAAGCTAAATATTGAGTCCTAATCTTAGCTAGAACCAATCTACCACTTCACAAGTAATACACAATCACAAGATCTATACTATCAGATTTATACACAATCTGATTTACACAATCACACAAGATAATCAAGATAGAGATTTGGTTCTTAGAAGAAAGAATGAGAAATCACTAGACTATAACAATTCGTTTCTTGGCGAATACGATTGTTCTTCTCTTGCACTTGATAGAGGAATGAGAAAGAAGAAATTAGATCACTTAAAACAAGATTAAACAATGTTATTGATCAAGATATTTAGTGAGAGAAAGAATTTTTTAGTGAGAGAAAGTTAACTGAAAAATTTGTTCAAAGAGGTCTTTTTTTCAGCTAGGAATAGTGCAGTATTTATAGCCAGAAAATCCCAACGGTCAGCTGGTGGCGGTCCTAGCGGTCCTAGATATATTTGGGGGATGCCCAATCTATCAGGGGGCCGCCACTAGACTGACGCTTCCTTTTTTGTCTCTTAGCGGGGAAGGTTAAATCTGGTGTGGAAGGTTCCATTTTGGGGGGATACCCATATTTGAATTTTTATATTTAAATAAAACATTTCTTTTATTTAAAAAAAGTATTTTGTATATATTTGTTTGACTAAAAATACTTTTGTGGAAATGTAATGGTTAAGAAATTTTATTTTCTTAATCACTAATCATGTTTAAATGATTTGTTTATACATAACTTAAGTAATTTATATTAGAGATGGAAATTTACGATTAATAATTTGTAAACGTTTATTTTTATCGTAAATATTTTTACATTTTGTTATCTTCAAAACATCGAGAGGTCGGAAAATATAAATAACGTTTTTAAACATTATTTGTATTAACAATCTCTCCCTTTTTGATGATGACAAAATATAAACTCATTTTATGTAAAATTAAAGTTTTAAAGTTATTAATGAGTTTTGATCCATTTCTTCCCCTTTTTGTCAAACTCAGAAAGGATTTTCGTCGAGTTGTAGAGAGAAAGAAATTGACGATGCCAAGACTCCCCCTTGATGTATGCTCCCCCTCGTTTGGGGCACCAAGGGATCAATCTTTATAAGATTTTTGCTACAAAACAAAGTGAGAAGTACAAGTGCAAGAAAGCATTTCCAACTAGTAGCAATATAACAATTCATGCAAGTAAACCATAAAGTAGTTTCATTCATCACTTAAGAAACTCATACAAGAAGCATGTATTGCAAGCAATACTAATGGAAAATAGAGCTAAGTCTTAAAAAGGAACATTAATTCATGAATACACCAAAATCTAAACATACTACATGAGGTAAATAAAGTTAATACTACATAAGTCCTAGATGATCCTTGATTCATAGGAAATGACTTTGAGCAAAAGGTTAGGGTGACATATTATTAGCTATTACAACTTAGATACCAGATAATAACTAGCTTATAATAAGACTAATAAGCATTAACCTATAAGCTAATAAGCCAGAAATCAATAAACTACACTAATCTACTTATTTTTGGTTTTTGATGACAGTTTATAAGAGATAGGTAAAAACTAAAATCAAGACTATTAAACTAAGAACTAACAGTATTAAACTAACATATTAAGCATATATAAGCTAAAACTAACAAGAATAAGTAATTAATAAGTAAATTAAGCAGTTATTAAACTAAGAAATTAAGACAAAAAGCTAAATAAGAAACTTACTTGAGCCTTAGCTAAACAAAGGCATTAATAAGCTCAGGTGAGCAATCTACAAGCTCTGGCTTATCCTAGATAAGCCAGTATAAGTCCTTGGAAGCTCTTCCATAGCTAGCTTCCCTTTCATAAGTCCATAGTCAATAAGCAAGGGTTTTTAAGCTGAATTTAGAGTTTGAGTTGATTAAGGCTTAATTAGATCAATATATAGCTTGTAGACTTGTGAGAGATGAAATGGTGATATGTAACAGTAGCTTATCATTTGAAAAGATAAAGAATTATGAGTATAAAACAAGAGCTTTATGACAAGATGATTTAATAAAAAAAAAAAAAAAAAAAAAAAAAAAAAAAAAATAAAAAAAAAAAACAAAAGAAAAAAAAAAAAAAAAAAAAAAAAAAAAAAAAAAAAAAAAAAAAAAAAAAAAAATAAGAAAAATACTCAATTTCATTTAACTAAAAACTGATTACAATATTTAAAGGAGTTTACAAGAGATTTAAATGAAAATTACATTAAGCTAATTTACTAAGCTAAAAGATACCCTAGAAAAGAAAAGATAATCCTTGTGTGTGAGGAGTGAAGGGCTATTTATAGCCATCTTCTGAAGCTTCTAGGCTCCAAAGTTTTGTAGGATCCTCCTCCAATCATTGGACCTTGATTCCTCTAAGCAGTGAGTACTCACTTTAAACCGTTGGATCATCATGAGCTCACAGGATGCAGCTGGCAATCCGTGGTTTTAGCCTTTGTGATACTTATGGAAACATAAAGAAGTGAGCAATGAGGGAAATTGCTTTATGACATTATTATCTATATTATTTACTAATCTATTATGATTATCTGTTTAAACTTATGCTACTTATTAGTAACTTAGTACTTAGTATGGGCAACTTAGCTTGACATGGATGATCTTTCGATTTTATCATCCTAAACCAATGCTTGCATGCACCTTGATAGACTTTTTCTATATATATATGATATTATGCATGCTTATCTTTTGATCAAATTTGCCTACACATGCTTCACTCATAGAACTCAAGATAATTGATATTGTGAGGTTAGATAATGAGTATTAGATGATTCATGATGAAATAGAATTGGCTCAAAAAGGGAAATTTAGAAAAAAAAATTATCAAGAAATTCTAGAAAAAGTTTTCTATCTCCAGAAAACGGCCCCCTAAATACTAGGCGGCCCCTTAATATATATAGGACCGCCAGTAATTAAGGAACCGCCATCAGAGGTCACAGATTCTTCTACTGTGACCTTTTGAATTTTTGTGCAGTTGACCACTATCCCATCTAGGCACAGCTATAATTTCTGCATTTTGACAAACACCCTTTGGAATCTAAATCTTCAAACCCCATGCCTTACTTCTTTAATCCATTTCTTCTACCTTAAATCATGAACTCTCTTCTATCATCATCTTCATCACCTCATTCTACCATGAATTCCACCAATGCTCCTCATCTAATCCTTCCAAGAAAATTAAACTCATCATAATCCCTCCTAGATAATTATTTGTCAACATATCTAGTGATGAAGATATCACCACCACACCTTCTCTTACAACAACCTCTTCATCTCCAACTCCTCCAAATGCACCATCAAAAACCTCATCCACTAATCAAGCATCATCAAGTCAAGAAAACACATCTTCTTCCTTTCACTCAAAACTTCAAATTTCACCACCATCTTCACATGAACTAAATTCTCCTCATCACTTGAACCCCTTTCTTGACAACATTTCGGATGTTCCTCCTAGACCTCTAAATCCTCAACCACTTCAAAGTCATCCTTCCTTGGATATCACACTTTCTTTGTCCCCAATCACTCCTCTTGATCACATTCATGACACTCCATCACCACCATCTCAACCACAACCTCAACCACCTATCATGGGTCATCCTCTTTTCTACAACTATCATGACTATCATGGGTCAACTTGCATTTGTTGTTCTCACAACCGAAACCTTTTCTTCACCCTAAGAGATGAGATGAATATCATGTTTGCTCATCTTGAATATCTTCTTACTACCGCAATCACTTCACACTTTCCACCTCCACCTTAAAAATATCTAAATGTTTTCATAAACGTGAAACCCCAAACCTTTTGCTTAAAAAGTCATTCTCTATGAATCATGAATCATTTAAGACTTATGTAGTATTGTTTCTCTTTATCTTGTATTAGTTCTAGTTTTATCTTGCATGAATGTATTAATTGAATGTGCTAATGTATGAGTTTCTTGTTGGTTGAATGAAACTCTTCTTTTGTTAATTTAAATACAATGTGTTAACTTGAAAGATATTTGTCTTGCACTTGTACTTCTAACTTTGTTTTGTAGCAAAACAATTTTCGTAAGATCGATCCCTTGGTGCCCCGAACAAGGGGGAGCATACATCAAGGGGGAGTCTTGATATCGTCGATTTCTTTCTTCCTTCAACAACTCGACGATCATTCTTTTTGAATTCGACAAAAAGGGGGAGAAATGGAACATAACTCATTTAATAATTTGACATCTTTAATTTTATTTAAAATGAGTTTATATTTTGTCATCATCAAAAAGGGGGAGATTGTTAATACAAATAATGCCTAAAAACGTTATTTATATTTTTCGACCTCTCAACGTTTTGATAATAACAAAATGTAAAAACGTTTACAATAAAAATAAACGTTTACAAATTATTAAATGTAAAATTTCATTTCTAAGATTAGTGATCACTTAAGGTATGGACAAACAAAATAATTAAGCATGATTAGTGATCAAGAAAATATTTTTCTCTTAATCCTCACTTTTAATTCTACAAAAGTATTTTCTCAAAAATACTTTTACAAAATATTTTCTAATTAAAATAAAAAGTTTTATTAAAAACTTAAAATTTGAAATTCAAATTTGAAATTCAAATTTTCCCCCCAAAACGGAAGCTTCTACACCAGATACAACATTCCCCACAAAAAGACAAAAAAGGGAGCGGAGTCTAGGCGGCGGCCCCCTTATATATAAGGGACCGTCGGGACCGCCCCCAGAGAGCCGTTGGGATTCCCTGCCTATAAATACTGCTCCATTCCCAGCAGAAAAATATTCCTCTTTGCACGAAATTTTTCAGTCTTTTCTTTCTCTCTCTAAACCTTCTTTCTCTCACTAAAACTCTTGATCACTAACATACTTAGATCTTGTTTCAAGTGATCTAATCTCTTCTTCTTATCTCTTCCCTCTCATTCAAGTGCAAGAGAAGAACACTCGTATTCGTCAAGAAACGAAGTGTTAATTAGTGATCTATCCTCCTTTCTTCTAAGTACCAAAACTCTATTGTATTTATCTTGTGTATTTGTGTGATTCGGATATTGTGTAGATCCGATAGTGTAGATCTTGTGAGTGTGTATATCTTGTGAAGTGGTAGATTGGTTCTAGCTAAGATTAGGACTCGACATTTAGCTTAGTGTCGGAAAATAACGTAAGCGACGTGTAAACGGTTTTCTCCGCCTAAAGGGAGCTTGTTAACATAGTGAAATCTCGAGTCGGATACTCGGGGAGTGGAGTAGGGCGAAGAGGTACTTCGTAGCCGAACCACTATAAAATCTTGGTGTCTTGGTTTGGTTGTTTCTTTCCTTATCTCTTTACATTATTATTGTTGTTATTTAGTTTTCGTTTAGATAGTTATTGCTTGTTCATATTGTGATTTGATTGAACATATAACTAGGATCTATACATTTTTGAAAGTAAACTTTTAAACCGTAAAACAAACGTGTAAACTATTCAACCCCCCTACTAGTTTCCACAATATATGTTTTACCAAATGGGCAGTTACAAAGTTGCAGTGACATTTTAAATGAGTTGATTATTATGAAAAAACATACACATTTAAGGTCATTTAAGGTTAGGTTACTCATTGGCTTGTAAAACGTATGCATTTAAGGTGAGGTTGACTAATGACTTGTATTAAATTTCCCAAAGAAGAAATGTTTTTTACTTAAAGATTTTAAGACTTCTAAAATTAGAATGGGCTAAATCCTTTATAAAGTAGAATGGGCTAAATGCTTTCTATGGTGTTCTATGCTACAAACGACTACACAACACTTTCATGTATCATCTCCTAATTACCAAGATTATTCGATCTGACTCGAATCCACTTCGAGTACGACTCATTAAACCAAGACAAAACATCTGACCAAATTGGTACGATTTCCACCCCACCACCATCAACATCTTGATATACCCAGTGAGTGTCACACCCCCAAATAGCCGTAAGAATAAGCGTCTGAGGGCGTGACGTTCATGAATACCTCAAGTACAAAGCATAAAGAACGACCTCTAAGGGTACGTTTCGAAAATAAACACCATTGCATTAATTTAAAATATTAATAAGTTTTACATCGATCAAATCAAATGATTTAAGAGTTAAAATGCGGAAGCTTAAATGAGTTTCAACAACAGTATTTAAAAACATAGATAAATTCTTGATGAACCGTCCAAGCCAAAGACTTCACATAAATCAAGCAACGACATCCAAGCTAAGCACCTGAGAAAAACATGCTTAAAACGTCAACATAAAGTTGGTGAATTCATAGGTTTTAGTTCAAATATTATCAGTGTGGACCACGAGATTTCAAAACGTATGTGACAGTTATAGGAGATACAACTTCACATAAAGAGGCATTTACGTTGCACTAAGCTCATGACACTGAGGCTCATAGTGAAAAGTGGTATGAATACTGCCATATAAGTCTTGCCCTTATAGGTGTCCGACCAAAGACCACCTAACTAATTTTGACATGATATACATCCGTTGGCCTGTACAGTCCGTCAAGTACCCGACCAGTAAGAATAACCAAACCCGGATGGGGATTATTAGTCCTAATAGATCTATTTATTCACTCGCGCTCACTTAACCAGCCAGTCGGTTAAAGGTAATTAACAGTTCATGATGATTCGGGCAATATTGGTCTAAACACTACTTAGGCAACACGTAAACAGGGAAATTATCACGCATAGTACTTGTGTCCAGTTTTAAAAGCAAGCAATGTTTCTCACCCCAAGTTATAAAACATTTATTCAAAACGAGTAAAGAGTGGGGCTATGAACTCACCTTAAGCAAATGGTGAGCAATTAATTCAACGGAGATAATAACGATATCAAATGACTCTAAATGCGGCCTAATTAAAAGACGCGCTTCAGAAACGAGAAATAAATACGAAACATCGAATAAGACGCGTAACGAAAGTAGACACCCATAAGTGTTTGTGCTTTATTTTATATAGTAAAACGTGGCATTAAGAAAGTATACGGTTTATAGTTATATTACGATATGTTTTACGACAAGTTCTTATTTTAGGAAGGTTACTATTTTTAGAAAGTTTTGATTTTTAGAAAGTTCTAAGTTTTGGGACATTAATACCGTTCCTTAATATAAGATGATTCCATTTACCCTAAACGCATTAGTGAAACCTAAACGCCACTTTCTAAGTCTGTCTCGCTACTAAACACCAAAAGTTTTTATTTTTAGAAGTTTCTCGTTTTAGAAATCTGACATTAAGTTAGTGACATTTTTAAAAGTTTCTACTTAATATACTAACGTTATTACTTGTTTCGCCAACATTTTAAAATCTCAAAACATCCCAAAAGTGTCTGAAAAGCCATTTTCTAATTCCAATCAGCAAGCTCATATTATTATTTTTCTAAAAAATGTTCCAAAATTTATTTCGTCATAACTCGGCCGTTTTAAGTCCGCTTTTAGTGTTCGAGATATGAAAACTTATCTATTCAAAACAAGCTATCCAAAAACTACCTTCTCAGCTAATGAAAACATTTTTAGGTGTCCGAAAACCTTAAAACAAATTCGGATCAGCAAGCACCATTTTCGCAAACGCCTCCAAAAAATCCAACCAATCTTCACAATAGTGCCTATACTATCCTAAACCCATTCACTACTAAACCAATCTAACAAAATCCACTCTTAATCTATCCTAATCCCTACATCGTCTTTGTTGCAACACACAAGAACACTCAATCTCACCAAGACCACAATATGAGTGCATAAAAATACCAACATCTTTATTGTTTATAAAAACTTACTTTATAAGCTTTAAAAATTAAAACACAAACATATAGATGTATAGATCTTGAATAGAAATGCAAGAACATAAGGAAATCAAAATAAGAAGGTTAGGGTTTACTTACAAAAGTTGATGAACAAGATAGAAACAAAAGAAATCTTAAAGGAAGAAGAGTAGATCTTTAAAACCCAAGTATAAAAACCAAACCCTAACTTATACATCTTGAAAACATTTGAAATCAAATGAAATCCTTCTTGGAAACACCTTAGATCTTGTTAGAAATGAGTTTGGAGTGTGTGGATCTTGATAGAAATCAAAGGTAGCAATTGTTTTTGTGTTTGTGTTTGTTGCCGAAACCACCAAGGGAAAAGAGAGAAGGAGGGAAAATTTTGTAAGGCCAAGTGAGAATGAAATGACATAAGTTTCTATCAAGGGGTTTATATAGGTGAGATTTAGGGTTTGAGGTTTAACCTTTTATGACTTATGGCTTGTTTTTGGTGGCTAACAAAAATGAAAAACCATGAACCTATGGTCCATGTGGTTCGGCTGTGAAACTCGGCAAGGGGGGGGACCAAAACCATTTCTTTGCTCTAGGGTAATTTAAATTCAACTAGTGCTTAAGTGGTTCTAGTTCTACAATGTGAAGTTGTAAGAAGAGTTGGCTTGTGTGGAAGACAAAAATGGATGTAACTTTCTTGTCTTGCATGCATGTGATATTGTTTTTGACTTAAAATTTTTGTTTCTTTTCCTTTTGTTTGCTTGCACCAAAAATTAAAGGGCTAGAGGAGGACATGAAAATTTTGAATTCATGTCAAAAATATAAAAAGGTAAATCACGCCAAAAAT
Organism: Tanacetum coccineum; assembly: GCA_026074375.1. NCBI lineage: Eukaryota > Viridiplantae > Streptophyta > Magnoliopsida > Asterales > Asteraceae > Tanacetum > Tanacetum coccineum. The sequence continues at coordinate 56,948 of BQNB010007938.1, read as the reverse complement.
ATAAAAATTGCAAACGTAAATATTCGTAAACCACGGAATGACATAAAATGACTTTATTAATTATAATTCACGTAAACTAAGCTCATTTCGACGTCAGAACGCTTCCGATAACGATTTTTCAGTTTTTACGCGGGACAACTTCCCGGATTAACATCAAATTAGCACGTAACTTTTGAAAGTTAAAATAATGAACGGAATCGGTAAAAATATTAACCTAAAATTTATGGTGTGTCACATCCTTTCTCCGTTAAAAGAGCATTATCCTCAAAGCTTAAGACGTAGCATTCGACGCAGATACAAGATTAGCAAAAAGGTGCGAATATTTCTTCTGCATTTGATCTTTACGTTCCCAGGTGAACTCGGGACCTCTTCTTGAGTTCTAACATACCTTAAAAATCGGAATGCGACTTTGCTTCAAACGCTTGACCTCACGGTCCATGATTTCGACAGGTTCTTCAACGAATTAGAGTTTGTCATCAATTTGGATTTCATCCAACGGTATAGCAAGAGTTTCGTCGAATAGGCATTTCTTCAAGTTAGAGACGTGAAAAGTACTGTGAATTCGGCTCAACTGCTTTGGGAGTTCAAGTCGATAGGAAACGGTCCTAACTTTGGCGATAATCTTAAAAGGTCCAATATAACGAGGGTTAAGCTTTCCTCGTTTGCCAAAACGTATCACTCTCTTCCATGGCGATACTTTCAACATAACCTTATCTCCTATAGATGTATCACATCACTTAACAATAGACAAGATAGAAAGAAAGTTTAGAGAGAGAAAGTGGATTGTATCACTTAGAGAGAAAAAAGGAAAGGAAAATGTATTATGTGAATAACCAAATGAACAACCAACCCTCTCCAAGGCACAGAGAGGGGGATTTATACCTCACTATGGTTGGTCAACATAAGGATGACTTATGTTGACCCGGTTAGCTTGGTAAGTTTCTAAATATTACGCTACGAGCTATACTATTACACTTTTGGAAGTGACCGAGTCTTTTCTTGATTCCAAACAATATCCCCCTAAGGGAGGTCACTCCAATTTACAAAAACTTAACTTTTACTTTCTATGAATGTCTTCAATCTTTAGCTCGCAGTCTTGTTATCTTGTTTTTTATCTTGTGAATCTTGATGTATTAAACTTTAGACTTTTAGGCTTTAGCTTGTATCTTTTTCTTGACTTGTATGTGATCTTGAGCATCTTCAGATCATCAACCAAGCATAATCTTTTTTCGCCATCTTGTAACCTTCTTGTGATATTGTGACTTCTAGACCGACATGCTCATACTGTTCTTGGTGTTGAAAGCGTGCGTAGCCATCTTTCTTGAAATTCTTTAACTTTAACACTTCGTCAATTTATGGAGGACGTGTGGTATCAACTTAATACTTCGTCACTTCAAGAAAGATGTACGGTATCAGAGTAGCGGAAGTCTTGAAATATGTACTTGAGCTTTCATGATGTTTTTACTTCTAGACCTTGAGTGGTTGGGAAGGGTTGTGCATTGCGTCACTGGGTCCATGCCGATTGTCTTCAATACCAGACAACAACTTAGGGTTTCTGACAGTTTATGCATTGACCTGGTTTTTGCCTAAGTGTATGGAGGGCTTCTTTCTTTTCACCCTTTATCCTTACAATTCTTTTTCATTCTTCAACCCCTTTAGTGCTTACTGAGACTTCATGACTAGTACCTTGTTGGGTTTGTTCTAGTACTAGCTCCATCTCAGTTGACACTATTCCTTTATTCTTACTTTTACTCATTTTTTATATCATACCTATGGACTTCTACACTAACTAGTAGAATGTCCCTAGGTAGATCCCTCCGGTTCTGGCTGGATCGTAGGAACGAATACCTAATCCTAACCACCTTATAACTCCAAGTAATTACAAACATGGTCGGTCTTTTGGTATTATTCTCAGCCTTAAAACCATTTGAAATTGCTCTCCCTCAACATGTGCATCGATATTCGAAAATGTTTAGCACATGAAGAGAGAAGCTTGCACTTAAGTCCTTAAAATCACATCTTTAGCCATATATTTTAATTACATTTTCTCCCCTTATCAAAAATGTTAAATATCTTGATATTTTGGATATCAATTGATTCAAATATTAATGGTTTCAGGGAAAAAATGTCCAATTATTAACAAGCCGTATTAGGAACATATTAAAATGCTCCTTTTTAATTTATGAGGGTATTATATATAGTGTTGAGTACGTTATTTGAATTTTTTTGAATTTATTGAAAAATTCTAGAAAATTCTAGGAAATTCATACTCAAACACTATTTATATTGCCTAATATTATAAGTCTTTACTACATATTCACAATATTCACAAGATAAGATTTTGAGATTGGACCTGACATTTACACGGTACGCGTCATAAGTTTGTAGTCCATCTCGAGTTCCCTTGCACCAACCAATCGCTCCATATTTCTGATGATTTCTCTTTCTCGCAGCTGCTTATCGATCAACTCAATCATAAGACCTGATCTCCTTCGGTCAACAGCCGTGCACTTTCTCGTTGGCATCTTCGTGTTGCAATCCAGATGAAAGTCGAGTACTATGTGATGAATCTCATCGCGAACAGACTTGAGTGTGCCACTCGAGAACTTGTACAGCTCATCAGCTTGCAAAACTCTTTTCTTTTTGTTCAGCTCTTCATAGATAATTCCTGGTGGATCGTATGATGGAGTGTAGGGTTCTTTGAATTCAATTTCTAGAAAGGTCTTCTGAGGTTTGGTGATGCTAAGTTTCTTCTAGTAACTCTTTACACCAAGCTGTAAATCTTCAACACGTCTCTTGAGGATTAGGCTTCTTGTGAACATACAAAGGCCACAATGAAATCAACAATAACACTCCCTTCAAAGTGGAATAGCTTTTGTTGAACAACAAGAAGAAACATATCTTCAATATCGTTCATGTGTAGATCAACGAAGTCGCCTTCTTTAAACTTATAAAACTGTTGATCAGATCTTTTCACCACAATCTCTTCCAAGTGACCATATCTATGTAATTTCTTGACACTTACACTCTTCACACCAAGAATCGCCTTAGTAGAGTAAACGTTATGCTTGGAAAATTTGCTTACCTGAGATCGGTACCACAGTTTACGTCTTTGATGACATCAAATAACGTCTATTTTAAAGCATCATTTATCCCATGTAATTAACCCATTTTGTATAATTATTGTAAAGAATTATTACTTAATCGTTTGGATTTGAGAATTGCAATAATTATGGAGTACTCGGTGTAAGTTGACAAAAAAACACGCATTCTGGAGCTTAAATGAAGATATTTGAAGATTACTGTTCTGACAACCAATACGCCGTATCCATTAAGAAAGATACGGCGTATCTATGCCTACACTTCACCAAAGACGACGAAGAAACAAGATCAATATGCCGTATCCAGGAAGACCAATACGCCGTATTCAAGCTATATGGAAATAAAATATTCTGGAAGATATCAAACGCGGTCCCTACTCCATGAAATCCCCAATACACCGTATCGAAGGCTTTCGATATGCCATATCGACCTTTTTCTAGACCTTATAAATAGAAAACTCAAAAACGAGTTTTAAGTATGCTAAATCATATTCTCGATACCTAAACCACAAAAGTCAATTTTTAGAGGAGAAAAAGAGCAGAAGAGGTCGAGCAACGCAATTAATTCCATAGGAGACAACGTGTAATTTCTTATACTCTTGTAATCATTGAGTTTTTGGTATCATTCATTAACTCGGTTAGTTTACCTTGGCTAAATCATTACTTTTGTATTAATTATGACGTTTGAAGGCTAATACCTTCGAGTATTAGCCATTATTATGAAGATCTTAATGTTTGGTTTGTTTATCTTGATTTCTTAATTTATCGTTGATTGCTTGTTTATGTTTATCAATTTATACTTGTTTACGTGCTTAAGTATGCGACCTATCATTCAACTGGGTCTAGTCCTACATATTTAATGCGCTGCAACTTTGGTGTTGTTTGGGCGTAGGCTAAGAGTCCGGGATAGCTCTCCATATTGCAATTTATATATCTAGAATCATAAGATCACAAATATTGACCTATCTTTGCCTTTAGTTTAGTGAGCTTTGTTGAGTCGTAAGGTGACCTTGGTATCAACGAGTACGTTCTTATTCCATTGTTAAGGACTCAAACAGTGGACTGCTAGTATATAAAGAGCCGTTAAGCAGTAAGTGGGTAAAGTCTCTATGAGCTAGTGTTTAACAAGATCACCATTGCTTTAATCCCTAAGATAGATTATAATCAGCAAATAAGGATACTTTATGTGTATGGGTTTAATTGTGACAGGATTCTACGTGTCTAGGTCTTAGGAAGAAGTACCACCCAAGTCTTAAGAATGATATACCGCCTCGAGATAAGTAATCATTGCACTAAATAAACAAACCAACGTTCTGATTGAATTAATAATGGTTAGTACAGTTTTCTTATATTTGGCTAGACCGCTCTTTTATCTCCTGTTAATTTGCTCACGTGTGTTTTAATGGCTTGAATTGGTTTTAGTCACCACTAAACCCGTGCCAGTCTCTCAGACTGAAAACCCCCCTTATCCATTAGATCTAGGATTAACATAGGTTTAGCATAGATTAGAAAACCAAAGTATTAATAAATTAAAAGTATTTATCGCTCTTAGTGATCGACACCCTACGTACCACGAAACTCCCATCGATCGGGTACACTGCCCATGAAAAGTGTTGTTTTAGGTAAAGTCGGCAAAATATAAATTTAAAGATTGAAAGCATAAATTACACCTACACGACAACACACATCAAGTTTTTGGCGCCGTTGTCGGGGAGTGAAAATACTCTTGATTTTTATTTGATATTTTGGTTTCATTAGATTAGATCTAACCCTTAGGATTAGTGTAGCTTAGAATAGTTTATATTTCTATTTTTGTAATACGACGTATTTAGTTTACTGGATATGACGTATTTTTTATTTGACGATTTTTCTTCCCTAGTAAGTTTATTACAAGATGGACGACCCGAACATTACTATGGAAGAATACATCAAGCCCGAGAAAGAAAAAGCTCGAAAACGTGGAAAAGTGTTTAACTAGGAAACTGCTAAGTATGGTAAGATCTGGTATGATGAAGACGTTCACGACCTCAGATCCGTTGAAAACGAATTCCCAGCTATAGTCTTCAATGATAAATTGACGTCGAATGAAACACTCTCTTGTGAACCCGCGGTAAGTTCTCTTAACAATAATGAAATTGACTTTAGAATATCATTTGACGAATCCGACGATGAAGATTACACGGTAGTTTTTGACAAAAACTCATTTTCTTATAAAATAAGTTTTACTAATGATTTGAAAACGGATTCGAAAAACGATAAAGAAAAAGACAATATGTCTTTGTTTCCATCACCTGAGCCTTCAGTCAGTTGTATTGATGATTTAGACTTCTTTAAAGATTTTGAGAACAAATTTCCAGCCATTGTTTACAATGATGCTCTAACGTCTAAATTAGATTTCTCAACTGAACCCACTTTAAGCCCTTAACACATCGATGAATTTGATTTAAAAGATGAAACATCATTGTCCGAATATGATGAAGTAGAACAAAACGTTTTGTACTTTAATGATCTATTCCCTTTCAACATAACTTATCCAAATGATCTAAAAGCAGATAAAGACAATGATGATAATGAAATCGATATGATACAATCTTTGGGGGGTAATGAAAATACACAAGGGTCAAATAATCTACTGGAGGCAAGTCACGATAAAATCAACAAAGTTTTCATTATGAAAAGTTTTGTCATGAAATTAAATGTAAATATCGTGACTTGGAATTATCTTATCAACGGGATGCTATTCAATCTTATTAAGAATTTGTATGTGCCGATTGGCATTTCGTTCGACCATAAACGGTATTATAAGGATGGCATTTACACAAGAATATTGCGGAGGCCAAGGTATGTTTTCTTTACTTTGTTAAATCTAGGGAAAATTGGTCTCCAAGAACGGATACGGCGTATCCACTGTTTTTAACTAAAGTTGACTAAGTCAACAAAATTCGCCAATACGACGTATTTCTCAAACACCAATACGGCGTATCGAGTCTGGGTACAAAAACCCAACTGATACGCCAGATTGAACTTTTTACAAAACACTTTTCACTCTCACATAATTTTTAACTGTGAAAAAAACTCTTGGAGAATCCAGTCCCTTGCATCTGTGTTATTTATCTCTCTTGATTCATCACCACAAGGTAAGAAACCCTACTTCCGATTCGTTTTTCAAATTCAATTAGGGTTAGGGTTTGATTTTTAAGAATTAGGTGTTATGCCATAGAACCTTTTGTTTAGGACTCCCCTTTCTCTCTTAATTAATATATAGCTGGTATTGTAGTTTTGTTGTAATAGGTCAAAATGGGTAGAAAGGGATAACCCTTTTCATTTTTAAACTGCAGAGCAATACAGCGTATCCACTCAAACGGATACGGCGTATTGACTCGATTTTACCCAAAATCTAAAACATCAATACAACGTATTCAACAAAATGAATACGGCGTATTGATCTGATAAAGATCTTGCCTTTAAATGCCATATGCCGTATTGACTCATATCTATACGGCGTATTGACTACTGATCTTCATATGGCGTATCCATTTACGAATACGTCGTATCTACCCTCAGAACAGAAGGTTTTAAGATTAATAATCTGTGTACTAATCTCGTTAATTTTGCAGACATGACACCTTTACCACCACGTGAGCAGAGGCAATCATTCCTTAGGTACCAGGGTTTGGAGTACTCTGACCAGGACATAGCTGATTTCAAGGAGAGGTTGGAGAGGATCCACGATAGGGGTACACATAGAGTTCAGGTCTTGGGCTTTGAAGGTATGCCTGAGCTGATGAGGGATGTTTTGCATGCTAAGATGTGGATGGAGCACCGTGATGATGACGGGGTTGTAGTGTTCACTAGTCAGGAATGAGGTAGAGTATTCGACACTAGGGGACCACTGGTTAGGGAGCTCATTCTGGAGTTTCTTAGCACGCTTAGATTTGGAGAGGTGTTGCTTAATTTGGATGCTCCTGGCACTATACAATTTTAGTTAGGAGGACCCATGAGACGTTTAAGCTAGACGGAGTTCATCTTAGCTCTGGGATTACATACAGGGGAGGAGATAGAGTCCCTCGTTTTTTCTAGGTAATGGAGTGAGAGTGAGAGGATGATCCCTAAGAAGGGGGATATGCGCGATTATTTGAGAGATATTTCTACTGATGGAGATTTCTTGGGACCTCCCCCTTCCTATACTTTGATTAGAGATCCAGTGCTGAGGCTTTTCCATAGGATGATGGCACACAATATAGCTGGTTGGAGTCAGGCACCTGAGAAGGTGACCGTGACTGACTTGTTTTATTTGAGGGGGCTGGATGTTAGATCGGTCAACATCCCTTACTTGTTGGCCCGATATTTGAGGAGGTTTGCCGCTGGGAGGAAGAGTGGGGCTCTTATCTTAGGTGGACAGTTTGTGGCTCGATTAGCTAAGTATTTTGGACTCCTAACCATAGAGAGGCTTCAGGGATTGACGGTTACTGCCCATGCGCTTCCCATTATTGATATGGCCGAGTTAGTTTGACTACAGATCTGTGTTGAGCTTGATGATACTTAGGCCTGGGTACCCGCAAGACCTGCTAGGCAGGAGGGTGATGCAGGAGGAGTGGCTGAGGAGGTCTCGGTGGCACCAAGAGGTGGTGATGAGGATGAGGAGATGCCTCAAGCTGTGCCACCACCACCTAGGACTCAGGGTGAGAGGATTGCCCAATTAAAGGAGGAGGTACATGGTATGCGCAAGGTACTTCAGGGTCAGAGAGAGGTGTTATATAGCATGGCTCGTGACCTCTCCACGTTCACTACGTGGACTGTCACTAGCCTCTCACGATTGATGGACAGAGCCGGTGTGCCTTACACGATATATTCAGAGTCACCGGTAAAGTACCAGAGACGCACCAGACAGAGGACCGACGGTGCCAACACTTCCACAGCCCCGCAATAGCCAGACCCATGATCTCTATCCCTTATCTTTTTGTTTCTATATTTTGTACATTTATAATATTCGTATCATGATGTACCTAAACTGAAAATTGCTTATCTTTTGATGTGTATATTATGGTATGACAATTTTGAGTTGTTTATGCATGATAGAATCAAGCTTGGTAGTAAGTTCAGCACCATAGTTCGTAAATATGTTACGAAACCAAGCACGCCATCCAAATCAAGAGCAGAATTGAGAAGAAAGAGAGTGATTTCAAAGAGTGTAGAAGCTGAAGGAAAAAGTCTAACTTAAAGACTAACTAAAAGAAAAGTGCTTCCCGGGAGACAACCTGGATTTCTATTTAATTTTATCGAGTCTGTCTTCCCAAACATCAATACGGCGTATCCGCTCCAAACCATACGACGTATTAAATGTCTGGACGTTATCAATCCTTTATTTTTATGCACTTTAAACATTATTGTCAGTTTTGTCAATAAGGCGTGTTCATGCGCATGATACGACGTATTCAACAGACTGATCCGTATTTAGATACTTTTTACAGGTTTCTATACGGCGTATTCCAGTTTATGGATACGGCGTATTGGTATCTTGTACAGTTTATTTAGCTTATTTAAATTAGTCGTAGATACCGAGATAGGATTTTGCATGTTTTTCCTACATTTTACACAGGACCTCGCTGAAAAGAAATCGACAAAGTTGGTGAAGTATCGATCATCTGGAATCCTATGTGTGATTGTAGTCATGCTGGCATTCAGACGCATTTACAACACACATCCTTGCTCATAAACTCAACTTGGAGAATCTACCGAGCAAAATATCAGGGGAGTTTCTCATTCTAATTCTTTTTAATTCATGTTTTTAATGTTTTATCTATACAACAAGGACATTGTATAATTCAAGTAGGGGGATGGAATTAGAGTGTATACTTGTCCTATTTTTCACATTAAAATACTTAAATTATGCTCAAATTTAAAAAATTTTCAAGCATAATTTTGTGAAATTACTTGTTACATAACCCACACACAATAACCCTTATTAGATATTGTGAGGATTTAACCTTATCCGTTTCCAAATGTTTACCCAAATTCCATAAAAATATGAGTGTGCCGGTGATGTTGTAGACTTTAGAACTTGGCTTGGTATATCTATTCGAGACCACAATAATGAGTACTATGGATTTAGATGGAGTAACTTGTTTAAATTGGTAAATTTTTAGGATTACACCCAAAAAGCCTATATATGTTGTTTTATTAACAATCTATACTGGTTAGTTAAATCCTCGTATAAACCCTTTGTTTACTCTCATCTTAAGAGTAAGATACCCCTAGAAAAACCTGAAGAGCCAATCCTTTAGGAATTACACCAACTATTTATTTCATTACACCTTTACACCTTAGCCTACCCTGTTAGATTAAGTTTAATTACAATTTCTAGTTGCTTAAAGTGTAAAGTATATATTTCCCGAGTCTTGTGTCAATTTTCTATCTTTGGTACGGTTGGGAAGAAATTTGCACATTGCAAATGGGAATGTATAAAGTAGTCAAAACTCATGTATTTTTACTACCAACACAATTATTGGCACGTCCGAAGAACGAAGAATTACCAAAGAAATTATCCAGAAGTTATTATGACCGTAAAGATGGTGAAATTACACCGAGTTTCGTAGTTAGAATGTAAAAAAAACAAAAAAATTAGAAAAACGCAACAAAAAAGAGAAGAAAAGTTTGAAGATAATAGTTTCGCAAAAGATTAGACCAAAGGAATTATATGAAAGATCGATTATTTGTTGATACGTCTACAAGTCAACGATGTAAAGTTTATATAAAGTGGTAGACATCGCCACTTGTCTTGTAAAAGTATGTAAAGTATGGAATGATTGGGAAGTTGACCATTACAGGAACGCCAACTCAGGTTGTTGTTTTTGATCTATGATCAAGACGTTTGTAAATAGTTGTGTCTTTATCATGGTAACGGTCAGGAAAAAAGTGTCTAGCAACTTATATCTTAGACTTAGTCTATTTGCTTTGTAATTTTTATTTAACAACAATTTATTTCCCTTTCCTAATCATTAACCATGGGTTTTACGCGAATGAGGATGTGATCGAGCATGCATATCTATTCTGTCGTTACGGCCATGTATGCATGTCTTAGCTGCCTTGTTGGTTTATTACTATTGGTAAAAGTTAGAAGATCCCTACCCTATATCATTCTTCATCCTAACCGTTGGTTAAACTCGAATGAGAATGTAATCGAACACACATGTCTATTCCGTCGTTACGACCATGTATGTGTGCTTCAGCTGCCTTATTGGTGTGGTACTTCTGGTGAAAGATTGTAGAATGATCAACCCTAAGCCTTATAATAAAAACCCATGTTACCTTTATAAACTTGTTACTCCTTAGCTCTAGTATTGGAGATGTGTATCCTTGCCAAGCTTATGATAGAATACTCATCACGACCGAGCAATTGAGCGAATTAGTTACATGTTACCACATAGATTAGTTGAGTGATTTGAGTGTTTTCATCTTCTTATTTCGTGAGGTGTTTGGTTGTGTACTTGTAATAGATCAAATAAATGCTTAAACGGAAAATCCATAGGAATACATTTTTCATAAACTTCTAAAGGGCTACTTGAGGACAAGTAGGATTCCAAGGGGGGAATATTTGATGAAAATGCAAATAACGTACTATTTTATAGCATCATTTATCCTATGTCAGTAACCCATTTTGTATTATTATTGCAAATGAATTGGATTACTCTTAATCGTTTGGTTATTTGAGAATTAAGTAATTTATTGAGTACGCGTGAAAGTTGACTAAAAACGCACGCATTCTGGAGCTGAAACGAAGATATATGAAGATTACTATTCTGACAACATAATACGCCCTTATCCATCAAGGAAAAAACGGCATATCTGTGGCCTACACTTCACCAAAGGACTCACAAAGGAAACAAGATCAATACCCGTATCCAGGTAGACCAATACGCCGTATCAGCTATATGAAATAAAATATTCTGGAAGATATCAATGTGGTCCCTACTCCAAAAATCCCAATACGCCATATCTAAGACTTTGTGATAACGCCGTATCACTTTTCCCAGACCTTATAAAATAGATAAACTCAAAAACGAGTTTCAGTGAGCTAAAACATATTCTCGATACTAAACCACAAAATCAAATTTCAAGAGAAAAAGAGCAAAGAAGGTCGAGCAAAGCAATTAAGTCTATAGGAACAACGTGAAATTTCTTGTAACTCCTTGTAAAATCGTTTGGTTTTTGGTATCATTCGTTTACCTCGGTTAGTTACCTTGGCTAAATCATTACTTTTGTATTAATTATGACGTTTGAAGGCTAATACCTTCGGGTATTAGCCATTATTATGAAGATCTTAATGTTTGGTTTGTTTACCTCGATTTCTTAATTTATCATTGATTGCTTGTTTATGTTTATCAATTTATACTTGTATACTGCTTAAAGTAAGCGCCCTACATTCAACTGGTCTAGTCCTACATATTTAATACGTTGCAACTTTGGCGGTGTTTGTTTGGAGCGTAGGCTAAGATCCGGGATAGCTCTCCATATTGCAATTTATGAATTCTATAATCATAGGATCAACAATATTGACCTATCCTTGCCTTAGTTAGTGAGCTTAGTTGAGCCATAAGGTGACCTTGGTATCAACGAGTACGTTCTTATTCCATTGGTAAGGACTCGGACAGTGGATTACTAGTAAATAAAGAGCCGTTAAGCAGTAAGTGGGTAAAATCTCTATGAGCTAGGGTTTAACAAGATCACCATTGCTTTAATCCCTAAGATAGATTATAATCAACAAATAAGGATGCTTTATGCCGATGCGTTTAATTATGACAGGATTCTACGTGTTTAGGTCTTAGGAAGAAGTACCGCCTAAGTCTTAAGAATGATATGTTGCCTCGAGATAAGTAATCATTGCACTAAATAAACAAACCAACGTTCTGATTAGATTAATAATGGTTAGTATAGTTTTCTTATATTTGGCTAGACCGCTCTTTTATCTTCTGTTAATTTGCTCGCGTGTGTTTTAGTGTCTTGAATTGGTTTTAATCACCACTAAACCCGTGCCAGTCTCTCAAATTGAAAACCCCCCTTATCCATTAGATCTAGGATTAACATAGGTTTAGCATAGGTTTGACATAGATTAGACTAACTTAGATTAGAAAACCAAAGTATTAATAAATTGAAAGTATTTCTCACTCTTAGTGATCGATACCTTACTTACCATGAAACTCCCATCGATTGGGTACACTACTCGTGAAAAGTGTTGTTTTAGGTAAAGTCGGCAAAATATAAATTTAAAACTTGAAAGCATAAATTACACCTATACGACAACACACATCAGTCTTTCACCCCAGTGCTTGATTCCCTTTTCAGCATCTATGACATACACATGTTTAATGGTACTCCAAAGTGTAGGGACCATGCCTTCAATTCCTTTGATTTCATATCGAGCCGTCTTTGTCTTCATAATAGATGAAGTGTATGTAACCTCTGGATCAGAATTCTTCAAATACTTCAGATCGTTGTTGAAGAAATAGTCAGCAGCAACGGTTCGATGACCTAGGGGACCTTGTAGAGGAAGAGGCTTAGATAGATCAAACGGGTAACGATCTCCTTCTGGATTATTCCAATCAAGTTTGTCTGTTAACACATTGAAGCACTCTTAAAAGTTGTACTCAAGCTCGATACTGCTAGAGCAAGTGCCTTTTAACAGATTGAAGGTAGGTCCTAACAAGATATCTTGAGTGAGATTTTCTATTTTAAGTCCATTCAATACGTACTTGGAGAAGTCAATAGGAGTGGCCATGAGATCGTTGAATGTGATAGGATCCTTTGTAGCAGAGACCATTTGATTAAACCAAGGCTGTGTGGGTTAATCAAGTACAACCTGACACTTGTTCCATTCAGGATCAGGAGTAGGAGGCCTTGAAGGTTGCTTGAACCAATCTGGATTCAGAGTCTTAGTAGTCTTGGGTTTAGAAGCAGCTTGTGGTTGATTATCATCATGAGCTACATCATCACCCACATCATCTATAATCACCTCAACAATGGGTTCTTCAATAGGTTCCTTTGCCGGAGCAGACTTACCAGTTTTCGAGCCTTTAGATGGAGCTTTACCTTTAGGGGTTTCCTTGGTGGAGGATGGCTTCTTAGAAGACTCAGACTCTTTAGTTCGTCTCCTTTTGGTCTGCTTACACTGGTTCGGTCTAGCCAGAGGGTCTTCATCATCATCATGCTTTCTCTTGTGGTCTTTAACTGTGTCAGCGACTCCCTTATCCATTGCGTTCTCATCTTCAATTAATGCTTCCATGAGTGCATGGTACAATCGATGATTGGAAAGATTTCTGTTAAAAGACTTGTTTGCATGCATGGATTGGTAGAGAGCGGTTTTCAGATCATACTCTTCGAGAGCTGCCTTGTCAGTAGACTTGATGGTAAACTTTGGTGTCTGTTGCTTCTTAGCCTGTTCCCTCTTGATTTGTAGAATCTCTAAAGCACTCTTCTCGGATCCTTGTTCTAGATCAACTGTTGGTGTCTATTTCTTGGACGATTTAAAAAACTGCTACAAAGAATATTTTTGAATAAGATCTGCTGTGTGTTTCTTCAGTTCCTTTTCAAAGACATCCCCAACTTTGGATCCAAGATAGTTATCAACAACAGATGGAACTTGGGACTTAAGAATAGCAAGAGCTTCAGCAGAGTGATCAACATTTTTTAGCTCAAACACATCTTTTTCTAATTTTGCAACTCTTAATTCAACAACAATGAGTGCATTGGATTCAGGAACAGTAGTGGTGACGGTTGGAGCATCGGTTGTGGTTGGTGGTGTAGGAATCAGTGTTGTTGTTTGTTGAGGTACAGGAGGTGTGGTGGATACAGATGGAGGGGGTAGAGTTGTTACAGTAGCTATTAAAGGAGATTCTTAAACATGTGTGGGAACTGTGGGTTCAAAAATCATAGATACATGTACACTAAGCACAGATGGAGACTGGGTATGGGGAACTTTAGACTGGATCTTAACTTCTAATAATGAGTTGATCTCTATATTTGCAGTGTCCTTAACAGTACTAACTAAAGAAGAATTAAAAGAAAGTTTAAGGAATTGATCACCAAAACCTAAAGATACAGATAAGCTAGAGCTTGATGGAGGGAGTTCGGTCTTCTTGGCATCATCCTTTACTTATGAAGTCTTTTCAACATCTGCCTTTGCTGCATCAATAATCTCTTCATCACCTTTATCAGAATCATCAACTTCAACATTAATCATCTCTTCATCCTCATCCTTGCGCACACGAATCTTGTACTTATAGATATCATCCTCATCAGATTCAGTTTCGACATCTTCATCATTAACATCTTGTGTATCACTGATATGATCATCGCCTTCATCATCAGCATCACCATCTTTATCATCCTTATCAACATCATCATTATCATCATCAGAATGTTCACTGTCTTGTTTATCTCCCTATTCTAGAATAACCTTCTCTTCCGTGATGTCCTTTTCCTTATCAAGAACCTCTAGTTTAATACCAATTCCCTCACTTGAGGTAGCAAAGACGACTGTGGACTCATCGGGAACCCTTGGTATAGTACCAGTTCCTTCATTTGAGCCTCCAGTACCTGGTTGTCTTTGTATTAATCTTCTTACTTTCTTTCAAGTGTCTTGCATATGTCTGCAGTCCTCTTGTTTTTTTTTTTTCTGGGAGTAAGAGATGAAGCACCTTTAAGCTTAGCCTTTGAAGTGGCGGGTTTTGACTTTAGAGCACTTGGAGTGTCTTGAATGACTACACTCTTACAACTTCTGCCACCAGACTTCTTCTTTGGAGATTCAGTCATGATCCTTGCATGAGTAGCATAGACTTGTCTAGCTGCTTTTACTTCTTTAGCTTCAGTTTGGCTGATAGACTTGCCTAGCTCCAAAGCAGCATCAGGATCATCAGAGATAATGTTGTCATCAGCAGACAGTGTGACTTTCTTCTTGACTCTTCTCTTACTAGAAGTCTTTTTCTTAGTTGGTTCAGGTTCAGGTTTAAGTTTAGACTCTTCAGATACATCAACAGTTTCCTGAGATTCATCAGCAGTCTTATTTCCTTGTGAACCTTTGCCTTTGCTCTTCTTGGGGCGAATCTGGCCAGTGTAATACTTGATGAACATATGATATGATTCAGATTGCTTGATTGCATCAGTCAGCATAGTCTCATGAATATGAAGTCCATATTCCTGATAATCTTCACCTATTCTGAAAAACTTTAACCTACTTATAATACCATCATCCTTGATTGTATAATGGTGTTGATAGTTGAGGTTGGTGATAGACTTGTGTTGTTTCAGGAAGTGATTGATGATGATCTTGGTGAATTGGGGATATGGCATATTATCTCGTCTTGATTTCTTTTCTTTCCTGTGATCAATTTGGTAAGCAAGATCTTCCCAAATCAATTTTGGATAGTCAACATTTTCTCTTTTGAACATCCCCCACAGTATGTCAATTCTGGACTTTCTGAGTTTGTCATTACTTGTCGTCTTTCCAGAGAGACACTTGTTGATTATAGCTGCCAGAGTTCTCCAAGGATGGTGCATGTGATCCAAAAACATGTTGGTGTGCTTGTACAGTGGACCCTTGTAGCCAAGATCAATGAGAAAGGTGAGTGCATCATCATCATCTGGAACATCCGTGAAGTCTACACCTTCCACTCTTAGATAAATACCAAGAATTATCCTAAAGACTTCAGCATTGATAGTACACTTCTTGTTTGCAAGTAGAAATTCATAAGAATCAGTGCCTTGAACCTTCTTTATGGAATACAAGAATTGCTGCATAAATATTTCTGGAACATCTGCAAAAATTGTTAAAGCTTTGAAGCAGGTGGAGTTCTTGACGAGATCAATGACTACTTGAAATGTCTCTTCCTTCTATGGCATAGTTGTTTCCAGTCTGATATTGGTAGAGCTAATCTTGACTCTCTCAAAGAATGGAACCCATTTATCATCACGAGCAGCAACTTGTTGTTTTTCTTGAGGATTCATGATTCTGCTTAAGAATGAACCACTACAGTTTATATATACAACAGATATATTTTACTGATTAGGTCTGGTTATCCTTAATGATATGATTGATCTATGATTAGGTTTAATGCAAACATGACAAAATTACTACACTCAATGAATAAGTAAACTAAGGTCAATAGTCAAAAGTCAACTCAGAGTAGTCAACATTCCAAGGGAACTTAGGACACACATTCAATTAGAGAGCAGATAATAAACATTCAAGCATAGCACATCATGAAACATGGCACCATAAGCAAGTATTGCACAAAATTTTAAAATTTTGGGCAGAGTTTCTTTTCATAATTATGTCATATTTCGCTTGAAAATGTACATGTGCATGTTTCGCTTGAAATTGATAAAAACATGTTTCGCTCAAAAAAAACATGTTTCGCTACATTCAAGCAAACATGTTTCGCTTTGTTTAAAGCTACTTAACTCAAGTTTTACCAAGTTAAAACCTTTAAGCACATCTAACAATCCTCACATATCAATAATAGCACCACAAAATCAATTTCAACAAACATTAAATAACATTTTAAGCAAGCTATTCAAAATTCGAGCACACAAAGGGAATACACTTATGGCAAACATGATAAGGACTGTTTAGGACAAATACTAAGCACTTAGGAGACAACATCAGATTACAAACACACTTTGCATACCATACAAGCAAAACTTAAACAATCTTTGATGAAACGACCCTAGAAAACAGCTTTTCCAATTAAAAGGGTTTCTAAGGAACCAAGATAAGAACGCTCATATGATGCTTCTTAACACAAACCCACAACCAAATAACTATCCATACATGTTTCACTTATACACCCTTCACAACGATCATCATATCTCTCATATGGTTAAGAGATATGCAAAACTGTTTCACAAGCATATAAGACGCACCCTAACACACTAAACCCCTCAATCAATTAGACATAAACCTCAACTTTTAAATTATGAACCCCAATTTGTTTTTAAGTGATTACGAGTGATAAAAGGAGATTTAATCTAATTAGATTTACCAACGTGATGAGAAATGTATTAGGAACGAGTGGGTGAGTACCTTTTGCCTTAAAAAGAGATTCCGCCGCTCCCCGCGCTCCTTTAGTTTGAATGGAGCGAAATGTGTACGAGAGAGAGGAATGTGTTAAGTGTTTTTGAATTTTGTGTGAGTGAGCAAAATGTGTTAGAAAATTAATATAACCGGCTAAGTTTTCATAAATGGCAAGACTGGTCCTCGTTGTTTATAACACATTTTATTTTCCTTTTAAACTTAGTGTTAAGTCTAAACTAGTTCTAGAAATGTCATATTGAGTCCTTTAAATTTATAACTAAGATTATAAGTCCTATAATTTGCCATTTAGTCCCTAAAAGATAAAGTCAATAACATCTTAAGCACTTTTTGAGTTACAAATACATTAACTTCCCTTTAATTGATAATCTGTTATTGAAAAACCTTTTTTATTTATTTCGTGATGACTTTTTGAAAGATCATTTTGAAAGAATTTCACTATTTCCCCCTCAAATAATGTCCCGTTTTTGACATCGCGGAATAAAAACGGGACATTATTTGAGGGGGGAAATAGTGAAATTCTTTCAAAATGATCTTTCAAAAAGTCATCGCGGAATAAAATGGAAAAAGGTTTATCAATAACAGATTATCAATTAAAGAGGAGTTAATGTATTTGTAACTCAAGTGCTTAAGATGTTATTGGCTTTATCTTTTAGGGACTAAATGGCAAATTATAGGACTTATAATCTTAGTTATCAATTTAAAGGACTCAATATGACATTTCTAGAACTAGTTTAGACTTAACACTAAGTTTAAAAGGAAAATAGAATGTGTTATAAACAACGAGGACCAGTCTTGCCATTTATGAAAACTTAGCCGGTTATATTAATTTTCTAACACATTTTGCTCACTCACACAAAATTCAAAAACACTTAACACATTTCTCTCTCTCGTACACATTTCGCTCCATTCAAACGTATAAATCAAATCTTCTTTTTAAGGCAAAAGGTACTCACCCACTCGTTCCTAATACATTTCTCATCACGTTGGTAAATCTAATTAGATTAAATATCCTTTTATCACTCGTAATCACTTAAAAACAAATTGGGGTTCATAATTTAAAAGTTGAGGTTTATGTCTAATTGATTGAGGGGTTTAGTGTGTTAGGGTGCGTCTTATATGCTTGTGAAACAGTTTTGCATATCTCTTAACCATATGAGATATATGATGATCGTTGTGAAGGGTGTATAAGTGAAACATGTATGGATAGTTATTTGGTTGTGGGTTTGTGTTAAGAAGCATCATATGAGCGTTCTTATCTTGGTTCCTTA
>BQNB010007938.1:0-36536 GCA_026074375.1 Tanacetum coccineum | reverse complement strand
CCTTCTAAAAATATTAGCGAAGAACATAATGAGGTCGCACCTGTAGTCGAGCCCCAAAATGTTAAAGTTCCTATTTGTAGATCTGCAAGGATACCTCAAGCACCAGATAGATATGGTTTCTATGTTGATGTTAAGGAATATGAATTAGGAGATCTTGATGAATCTCCTAATTATAAAGTTGCATTATTAGATCCTGAGTCTAACAAATGGCTTGAAGCTATAAATACAGAAATGTAATCCATGAAAGATAATCAAGTTTGGGTTTTGGTTGAGCTTCCTCCTAATGGTCGAACTGTTAGGAGTAAATGGATTTTCAAGAAAAATACTGACATGGATGGCAAGGTACACACCTATAAAGCTCGTCTGGTAGCAAAAGGCTACACCCAAACCTATGGTGGTAGATTATGGGGAAACCTTCTCTCCTGTTGCAGACATTAGAGCTATAAGGATTCTTTTAGCCATAACAGCGTTCTATGAGTATGAGATTTGGCAGATGGATGTCAAAACCACCTTTATGAATGGTCACCTAAGCAAGGACGTATATATGGTGCAACCTAAGGGGTTTATGGACCCAAAATATCCCAACAAAGTATGCAAACTTCAATGTTTCATTTATGGATTGAAGCAAGCATCTAGAAGTGGGAATAAAAGGTTTAATGTAGAAATCAAGAAGTTTAGGTTTACTCAAAATCCTGATGAGCCATGTGTAAATCTCAAAGCTAGTGGGAGTAATGTTGCATTCCTAATCTTGTATGTTGATGACATATTACTCATGGGAAATAACGTTACAATGCTGCAAGAGGTTAAATCTTGGCTTTGTAAGTGTTAGTCTATGAAATATTTAGGAGAAGCAACATACATCCTTGGAATCAAGATCATACAAGATAGATCTAAGCGGTTGATTGCTCATAGTCAAAGTGCTTATCTAGAGAAAAACCTAAAGAAATTTAGGATGGAAAACTCCAAGAAGGGGTATTGTTGGGAATTAAACTCATTATCCTTAGTACTGCCAAGCAAAAGACTTTGTACTGCTTAAGATACAACTGCCAGTACTAACTAGTTAGTACTGCTAGTACTAACTTAACACTGTTGAAGGACTTAAGACTGCTGCATGAAGACTACTAAAGGGATAAAGACGTGTGAAGTGATATGTATTGACTTATTCAGAGTATATTCTATTTAGTTAGAAAGATACGTATAAGTTTAACAATATAGAAGATTTGTAGTTATCTTGTAAAGGACTCCTTAGTGTATAAAAGGAGATCCTAGTTTATGGTTATACACACACAATAGTCATAGACGTTTTGATACATAGCTTCAAGGTTGTAAACCCTAGTACTACACAGAGTACTCATATTATTCATAATAATATTGGAGCTTTTCAGTTATACATTGTTCATTCAGTTCACTGTTACATTCATATTCTTCTAAGTATTAAAGAGTAGATTTCGCATACTCTTTAGTATTAACAAAGTTTCTACCATACTTGTCTTGAATCTATTTGTTGGGAATAAATCTTCACAAGAGTTAATACTGCCAAGGTATAACAAACAGTACTAATGGAGTTAGTACTGCCAGTACATACTTAGTACTGCCAGAGTTAGTTAATACTACTAGAAGAATGATTAATACTGTTCATGGTCAAAGCTGCTGACTTAGAGATAAGGATGCATGGAGATAAATAAGGAATGTATATCTTTTATATTTTAGGAAGATTTGTATGTGATTATGATTGATAGTTATCTTGTAAAGGACTCCTTGTGGTGTATAAAAGGAGATCCTAGGTTAAGGTTTTAGATACGCATACGCATACGCATACATAGACAAATACATCTTAGAGAAAGATTGTAATAGCTTCAAGGTTTGTAACCCTAGTACTATTCAAGAGTACTCGTATTATCAATAATATTGAAGCAGTTTGTGATATATTCATTGTTGGTACTGTTCCATTGCTAAATACTTCTAGAGTATCAAAGTGTAGATTCCGCATACACTTTGATATACAAACAAAGTCTCAACTGGTGTTATTTTGGATTCATCCAAGGTAACAAACACTTTACTACGTAAAGAATCGATCAAGGCGTGGGATCAACAAGTGGTATCAGAGCCTGTGCTTTGAGAAACTTTGATCTAGGAGTAATGGAGTTGGAAAATACTCAGAACAATGCGTTGGCAAAGCTTCCCATGCTCAAACTCGGGGAGTATGAGATGTGGGAGATAAGGATCAAACAGTACTTTCAGATCCAGGATTATGCTCTATGGGAGGTCATAGAGAATGGGAATTCGTGGGTACCTATTCCTGTTACAGCAACAGAAACTGGTCCATCAACAGGATTGAAGATGACTGTGCCTTCTACTGCTGAAGAAAAGATTTGTAAAAAGAATGATGTAAAGGCCAGAAGTCTACTGCTCATGGCACTGCCTAATGAACATCAACTTACCTTCGATCAGTATGTTGATGCTCAATCAATGTTTGCTGCTATTAAAGCTCGATTAGGAGAAATGAAGCAACAAAGAAGACACAGAGCCTTGCTGAAGCAATAGTATGATAACTTTAACGCTTCAACCAGAATCACGTTGATTCTATCTTTAAACATCTTCAAAAGCTGTTTTAGTAGATTGGCAATTCTGGGTGTAGTTACACCCTAGGAAGATCTAAATGTAAATTTTAAGGAGCTTACCTTCTTAATGGGATACACCATGTGGTAGTCTTGGATGAACAAGCCGATTTGATACTATGGGATTTGGGATGATTGTACAACAATTTTAAAATTGTTGGAACAGTAAGGTTAAGAAATCTATAAGCACAAAACAATGATGATAAAATTTGGCATTTCTAACCACTTCATGTACAAAGCAGTACTAATAATATTAAACTGGTAATCCTGAAGTAGGACTAGGTACACCAAAGTATACTGGCTAGTACTAAAATTAGTACGCTAGTTATAGTGATGCAATAGTATATGCCTTTCTATCCAATCAACCACAAAGTGTCCTCAACTAGTTCATGAAGATCTTGAGCAACTTCATGATGATGATTTGGAAGAAATAGACTTGAAGTGGAATATGGCACTTCTAAGCATGAGGGCAAGAAAGTTTTATCAGAGAACTAGAAGAAAGATCATCATTGATGGAAGCAATACAACTGGATATGATAAATCAAAGGTAGAATGTTTCAACTGCCATAAATGGGACATTTTACAGAGAAATGCAGAGCACCACGGAGCAAAGACAACATAATTTGGAATCAACGGAAGCTCAACAAAGCATAAGATTAAGATGCTTCTGTAAAGGTAATGTTTGCTATAGATGGTGCTGGATTTGATTGAAGTGACATGGCAGAGGAAGAAATTCAGGCAAACATTATACATTGTTCATACAGTTCACTGTTACATTCATATTCTTCTAAGTATTAAAGAGTAGATTCCGCATACTCTTTAGTATTCACAAAGTTTAAACCATAGTTGTTTTGGATTTATTCAAAGTAACTTAATCTTTACAAGCTAAAGAATAGATCTTAAGTTAGGATCAACAAGTGGTATTGATACGCTTTACAATATATATACTAATATATAATATCACAAGATAAATTAAGAAAATTCCCTAAGGAAAATTCACTCTTTAAAAAATATATATATAATATATAATATACGTATGTTTATCGGAAAGTATGATTTCCCAGGTCGTTTTCCCAACGATTTGAGAAATTGAAACCTCGCTTGATATTGGATACTGATTTGAATGGGTTCAAATATCGATTGGGTTTTCTATAACTACTAATGAAAAGCACAATTAAACACAGTTAATTAAAAACAATTAAAGCACAAAATCAATTAACGGGACAAATAAAATGCGACAAATAAGCAAGTAAACTAATCACTAAAACTGTAAAAAATCAATATTTATTAAACTAGATAGGACATAGAAAATTTTTAGGAAAAGAAGGAAAAACATTTTTTGAATTATTTTGAATTTATTATGAATTAAAAACTAATATAATATAATTAAATCTTAAAAAATAGCAAATTAAGTACTAAAAATTTGGAAAAATGATTTTTAAACTTAGAAAAGTCTAAAATAACATAAAAACTCAGAAAACTATTTTTAACTATTTTTAAAATTAAAATCCTATTTTTAAAATTAAAAATAAAAGCTTAAAAATTAAAATTAAAATCTAAAAGTGGTGAAATTGATTTTACTTATGATCACCCGGGTCGTTTCCCCAATGACTAGTGAAATTGAAACCTCGTTTAAGCTTGGATTCTGATTTGAATGAAGCAAAGATATTTTTGATAAGCTATCACTACTAAATAAAAAGCAACAATTTCAAAATTTAATTAAAAACGCGAAACGGGACACTAAAACTAAGGCCAAAAACCTAAATTCTACAAAATTAAACCTAATTTTTATTTTTCTTTTAAAATGTATTCTAATTGACTAAAAACGAAGTTTAAAAAAAACTAGAACGAAAACGGAGTTAAAACGAGAGTTAAATCTTGAAAACCGAGAACGGGAACAAAACCCGTTCTTTAAAAAGTGAATTTTTGCAAATTTAACCCTACGAAAGTGAAACTAATTTTCCTACAAACTTTATATTAAAAGAAAATTTTATAAAAAAGATTTTTATTTTTCTGATTAATTTTCTATTTTTTATGATTTTTTAAAGTTTTTGAAGAAAATAAAAGATTAAAAATACTAAACTTATAGTAAAAATTCTAGAAAAAATACAGGAAATAGCTTATGCTATATGAATCCTAGGAAAAATAAGTCCTAAGTCGTAGCTTATAAAATAAGCCACGAAATAAGCTTAACAGCTTATTTGGCTTATAAAGCCAAAAGGTGTATAAAGGATTAATGAAAGGAAAAGGTAACGGATGAGCTATTGTAGCATGGTGTTAAGTCGTATGGTCTATAAGTGTGAGGTCGTGGGTTCGAGTATGGCAAACCCCAACTTTTTGCTCTTTTTTTATTTTTGCTTATTTTCAAAAACTAATTATTGGAACTTAAAAAGGACACAAAATTAAGCACTTTTAATGAAAACAATATTAACTGAAACTCAAAATTAAGCTCTAAAATAGCTTATTAAAAAGCTAATTAAATCTACCTACTGTTTTTGGTCTTTTTGGTTTTCTTAGTTGAAATTTGACAGCAAAATAAGCTAGGAAAATAAGCTAGAAAATAAAATTTAAGTCCTAATCTATATTAAGCTGTAACTACTCTATATCCTATTCTAACCTTAAGAGCTAAAACCTATGATTACCTAGCTAAAAATTAAGCAAAAAGTGACAGCAGGAACAACTTAGTTCCTGCTGATGCACTTTGCACAAACACAAACCAATAGTGCAGGTTACCTAAGGGGTAATCCTGCACTTAGAAACACTCAAGTGGAGTGAGGCAAACAAGATTTAAGCACACACAAAAGCTTAAAGAGCTCAAATCAAACTTAAGCTATCACACTTAAGCTACAAATTCCCCTGGTGCAGGAATACTTAAAATAAGCCATAACTTTTTGATTTAAACAAGTCTTAAACCAAACACCCCTTTACCTATTATACCTAGACTTTAACCTACTTGAATTAAAGGACCCAAGACCTACTTTTACTTAACTAAAACTAAATTCAAAAGTGACAGCAGGAATAGCTTGGTTCCTGCTGATGCACTTTGCACAAGTGCAAACTAAAAGTGCAGGTTACCTATGGGGTGATCCTGCACTAAGACACACTCTAATTGAGTGCAAAAATAAAATGCAAGCATGATTATGATTGGAGGGCTTGGATAAATTTTTCAACTAGCTTAAGGTATAAGAAAAAAATGCCCTGGTGCTGGTACACTTAAAATAAGCTTAAACTCTTTAAATTTTCAAAACTAACTTATGAAAACTCATTTCCTATTGTTTTTAACTGAATTCAAGCTGTCTAAAAGGGTTTGCACAAAAACATTGACTTTAGGTAGTAAAATAAGCTTTCAAACCAAACCACTCCTTTTAACTCAATGATAAGATTTCATTAAAAACTTTGGGAATGAATTCTAACTTACTAACCTATGATACCAGATGATTAAAAGCTTTTAACTGACTTAACTAACATAATCTTATACAAGACTAAATTTTACCAAGATATCAAGAAGATAATTATGTTATAATATTTTTGGTTTTTATGGTTTAATGACAAGTGATATATAAAACTATGATCTAGACTCAGAGAAGCAAAAACAGATAAACTATTATGATAATTAAGCTAGATAAAACATAAATAAGCACTAATAAGCAAATTAATAAGCAATTAAGCGATCCTAGATTTAGAAGCAAATATTACTAATATTTAAAGCAAGAATTGAAGGAAAACTTACTAAGGCCTCTAGCTGAAAGAGGACCATTTTACGGCAGTACAAGCTCCTAGACTTATTAATAAGCTTAGGGTGATAAGATCCATGGGATCTCATCCATTACTAGATCCCCATCCAACAGCTTTATACCACAAGTGAAGGTATTTTAGCTGGTAGATTTTATTCAAGTATGATCAGGGTGTGTGAGAAGCTTTATATCATATGCGTAAAGGCTTATGAGAGCTGTTGGGACTATTTAGGAGCTTATTAGTATACAATGCGCTTTAATTAATGAGGAGTTTTAAATGCGAGCTTAAAAGTGAGATATAAAGAGCTTTTTTAACCGAATTTTCATTAATAAAGCAGACTGGATTACATTACTTAAAAAGGAGATTACAAAACATTTAAGGAAAAAAAATCCGAAATTAAGCTAAACTAAAAGCTACTAAAAAACTAGATCATTGTGTGTGTGAGGTGAGGCCTTTTATAGGCTGAAGAGAAGCTTCTAGGACTCCTGAATCCATCTCCTAGCCTTCAATCCGCACCCTTGATTCTTTTAATCATTGCCAAGTGATTTTGAGCCGTTTGATCATTTTGTGTGTATCTAAGGCTCGCCAACGTGTCATTCCATTGATGTGACATTGTGCTAGTTGTGTGAGTAGTTTAGCATAAAATCCCACCACTAAGTATGCTTTCACCATTGCTGATGTGTGACTTGAGTGTGAGTGAGCTAAAGTAATATATTGATATGACTGAAATGACCCTCTTATCTTGCTAACGAGCTATTGAATTGACTAATGGACCCTTCAATTTGCGTTTGCCCTATGTTTTACCCTGGATAGTGAAATGAACGTGACGATGAATAGTAAATTGTGCTTGGCACCCTTTTTATAACTGAATTGAGTAAATTCAGTCTTAACTTTGTCCAATTGGCAATTTGGGTCCTTGTGTTTGGTTTATAAAGGTTTTAGGTATAAGTCGACTTTTATAATTGATAAAAATGGTCCTTGAGGTTTATAAAAAGAGTAATGGGCTAGGGTTTTGGGCTTATGGATCCGGGTGAGGACCATTTAGGCTTAGGGACCATTTATGGATTTTTCTGAAAGTTGAGAGGCTAAAATGGAATATTTTGGGTCTTGTTGACTTTTGTTGACCATGATTTAACCACTTTGACTGAGGGTTTGATTTTTCCTAGCTTTGCTTCCGGCTTTTGTTTACTCTTCCGTTCTCATCTGCGTGCTTGCTTGTTTTTGATGGTTTTCTTGTGATTTCTGATTTATCGTACTCCTGCTCCACATCAAAACACAAATACATGGCATTATTTTTGCCATTATTTTTTGGTCTAGTTTAGTTTTAATGGGCTTTTTAAGCATAAATGGATATGTATATTCTACACTATAAACTCCAAATAGAGCAGTAATTAACTGGTTGAGTCGTATTAACTGCTCCAATAGTGCTGTCTAGTGTTGTTTTTGAAAAGGACACAAAAGCCATGTTCTTTTTGGGTGGTTGTGCTGAACTATGCAGATTAGAATAGAAATTTAACTTCTGGTTCTACACATTGAGGGTTGTTTTAGAGCTTCATCCATGAGCATTGTATCAAATCAGCTTTATTCCTCCATTAAACATCATGTGTGTTCCAACAGAGGTGACAAACTTCTTTAAGTAATTTGATTAAATATCTTCTTGTGGAAGTTTTCATCCAAAATCTCCCAACTGATGCTACAAAAGATTTTGAGACCTATCACAAAGTATTGATCAAGCTATCTCATGAGTTTGGAGCAGTGAAGTCTTTCATTTTTGCGCTTTAAGAGGATTCATTTTGAGTCTTTTTAGTAGTTACATTTCTATACCAATTCTCTTGTCTATTCGCTTCAGCAAACTTCTTAAAAAATCTTTATAGAGTTAAACTTTAACTGATGTTCATTGGGAATGCCCATCATTAAATTACTTCTAGCTTTCACCTCTAATCTTCTCTGAGCCTTTTCCACAATTGTTGTTTTTGGCAAGGTTGCACCATTCTTATGACTTCCTACAGTGCATAGTCTATCATCTAGATATATTGTTCAATCCTCATCCTCCAGATCTCATACTCACTAGGTTTGAGCAATGAAACTTTAGATGAAGCCACCATGTGTGCAGAATCTTGATCCATATCTTTTAGTAAAAGATCTTGTATATAAAAATAGGTTCTTCTTATTCAAAGCTTTTTAACATGCTCTGATACCACATGTTGATCCCACTTTAATATATCGAATTCCTTATGCTTGTTTAAAGTTTAGTTATATTAGAAAAATCTAACACAACAATAGTAAAAGCTTTGTTTGAATGTATTAAAGATTATGCGGAATCTAATCTTTAATATTAAGAAGAATGATCAATGAAATAGTAAAACAATGAACATACAATTTAACAAATAAGCTCTAATATTATTTATGATAATAAAACAAATACTCTAAAAGTATTAGGGTTACATAGACCTTGAAGCTAAGAAAAAGATACGACTAAGATTGATTTGATTTGGTATGGTACGTATTGGTATATCAATCTCTATGCCCTAAGACCTCTTTTTATATACCAAGGAGTCCTACTCGGCTTACAATACTTTCCTAAGTATATAAAATCTTTTCTATAAATACTTGAATACATATTGTTGGGATCAAAAAGCTTCATTGTGATCTTTGGAGTTAATATGCTATGGTTAGGAGTTTAGAGTTACTGCTACTAAGCTTAATTAGTACTGATAAGTGTAACTTAGTTATGCTGAGGAAGAATGAAGAAATATTCTAAGTAGTTATAATGCGTTGTACACAGTTAGTGCTGATGGAAAAATAAAAGTTATATGCTGTTTGGTTACAAACTACTGAAAGATTACAACTGTAAAAAGAATTTTACTGTTAGAAGGATAAATATGAAGATTGTTTTTCAAGATTTCTTACGGGAAGAATGAGATATTTTATATAAAGATACGTATTAAGTTATTTATTTAGAAGATTCATGATAACTTAGGAAAAATAGTGTAAGCCTGTCTAGGAATCTTTGGTGATGTTATAAAAGGAGGTCACTAGGGTATAGGTTTAATGTACCAAAAATAATATCAATTCAGATAATCTAGAAAAAGTGTTATTCGTAGATTTAAGGTTTTGTATAATCCTATACACTATTAAGAGCTGTTCGTTATTAATATATTGAGGCTTAAAAGGTTTGGTATTACCACAATACTATTTGTTACTGTTTTATTTCTTTATTCTTCTTAGTATCTTAGACTAAGTATTTCGATAGTATAATTCAATCAAAAGTTTATACCATAGTTGTCTTGGGGATTTTATTTAATATAACTAAGCTATTTTAGTTAATGCAAGATCTATTAAAGTGGTATCAGAGATCTTGTGTTCTGAAACTTTTTTGATCAAGAAGAAAACTTAACAAAAAAGATCCCTTATTCACAGAATGCAGATTGAGATAGGATCTAGAAACTGACTCAAAACTACTACTTCAAAGTAGCTTAATTCTCAAACTCAGGTGGTGAAAATAGAATTATGTGTTAGTAGGGATAAGGATTCGTGGAATAACTTTCAAGTTCTCAAGACTATGCTATATAGGATGTTCATTGGAGAATTGAAAATTCATTCAAAACTAGTTCCTCAAAAAACAATAAATACTGATGGTTTCCTCAACCTTCAACCTATACCAGATCCTGTCACTACTGTAGAAGAAAGGTCAATACAGAAGAATGATGTGAAGCAAATAGTAATGTTTCGGATGAAACTTCATAATGAACATCTAATGTCTTTTAAATCAGGACAGGACTTCTAAGTCTATGGTTTGCTTTAATACATAACAAGATTTGGTAGTAATGTAAAGCAAAAGAAGACTCTTCTGAAGCAAATGTATGAGAACTTTAATGCTTTAAGCACAGAGTCTCTTGACTCTATTTTTAACAGGCTTCAGAAGATTGTAAGTCAGCTGGCTATCTTGGGTGAAAATATTACACAAGAAGATCTCAATTTGAAATTTTTAAGCAGTCTGGCTTCTGAGTGGAATACTAATGTTGTGGTCTGGAGGAATAAACCTGATCTAGATACAATGAGCTTTGATGATCTCTACAACAATTTTAAGATTGTTGAACAAGAGGTTAAAGGAACTGCAAGCTCAAGCTCAAGCTTAAGTTCTTAGAATATGGATTTTGTGTCATCCCCTAGCAGTACTAATGAAGTTAATACTGCTTGCGGAGTTAGTACTGCTAACACTCAAGTAGGCATAAAACACTGCTTAGTAATCAAGTTAGCTACTGCTAACCTTATAGTGATGGAACTTTTTATGATTTTTGGACCAGTCAACCAAAATACGTGGTTCAAATTGTATATGAGGACTTGAACAAATCTATGATGTTGAAAATAAAGAGAATAGATTAGATTTCAAGTCTGGCAGTTAGCTTGCTAAGCTGAGGACAAGAAGGTTTTTATAGCGAAATCTGTAGAAGATCCTATTATGGGAGTTGACAAACTAGATATGACAAGTCCAATGTGGAGTGTTTCAATTGCCATAAGATGGGACACTTTGCAAGGGAATGTAGAGGACCTAAGAACCAAGATAGCAGGAACATGAATCAAGACAGCTCTTGAAGGACTATAAATGCAGAAGAAACTTCTTCCAAAGCCATGGTGGCTATTAATGAATCTGGTTTTGACTGGAGCTATATGGCATATGATGAAGTCCCTACAAACATGGCTCTTATGGCTTTTTCAGACTATGAGGTACATAATGACAAAACTTATTCAAAAACCTGTCTAAAAAGCTTTGAAACTCTAAAAATTTAACTTGATGATTTAAGAATAGAGCTTAACAAATCTGAATTCAATTTAGCTACTTATAAAAGAGGGTTAGCATCCGTTGAAGAACAACTTGTCTTTTACAAAAAGAATGAGGTTATTTTTTGTGAGCAACTTGTTGTTCTTAAAAGAAATATCTCATATAAAGACTCAAAACTTAGTATGCTTAAAAGTGAGTTAGAAAAGCTTAAGCAAGAAAAAGAAAGCAATCAACTTAAAATTGAAAATTTTGATAATGCTTCTAAGAGTCTAGACAAATTAATAGGGAGTAAGATAACTGATAAAAGTGAAAAGGGTATCAGGTTTGTAAGCTATAATGCTGTTCTACCTCCCCTTACAGGGTTATTTTCACCCCAAAATTTGATTTGTCCAACTCTGGTCTAGAGGAGTTCCAACAACCTGAGTTTGAAGGCTATGGACCTAAGACTAGTAAGAGTGTTAGTGAAGATATTTCTAATGAGGTTAGGGAATCTCCTGATGCCCCATTGGTTAAGGAGTTGGTGTCAGATGATAAGTTAGAGAAGAAAACTGTTTTTCCTACTGTTGCTAAGATAGAATTTGTTAGACCTAAACAACAAGAAAAACCAGTTAGGAAACCAGTTAAGTATGCTGAAATGTATAGGTCACAAAGTCCTAGGGGAAATCAAAGAAACTGGAATAATTAGAAGTCCCAACAGCTAGGAAGTGACTTTGTGATGTACAATAAAGCTTGTTTTATCTGTGGAAGTTTTGACCATGTGCATGCTCACTGCAATTACCATCAAAGGGAAAGGCTGGTATCTGGAAATAATTATACAAGGGTAAATTACAATTATTCTGCTAAAAAGACTCACCCTAGTGCTCAAAAGAACATGGTTCCAAGAGCAGTTTTAATGAAAACTGGCCTAAGATCACTTAATACTACTAGGCCTGTTAATACTGCTCATCCTAAAACTACAGTTTATAGTGCTAGATCAATGTCACATTTTTCTAAATTAGCACAATCAACTATAAAGAGGCCTTATCAAACAAAAACAGCATTAACTAACAAAAATTCTAGCCAAAAAGTTAATACTGCTAAGGGAAAATTTTATACTGCTAGGCCAAAAGCAGTTAATACTGCTAGGCCAAATTCAACAGTAGTTAATGCTGTAAGAGCAAATCAGGTTAATGCTGTTAAGGCCTCGGCATGCTGGGTTTGGAGACCTACCAAACTTAATAGTGCATTAATTACTTTGAAGAAACATAATTATGTTGATGCACGAGGCATATCTAAATCAGTGATGGCTTGGGTCCTCAAAGGAAACTAATTTTCTTATTTTTATGTGCAGGGTCATCCACAAAAAGAAGATCAAGGCTATGTTGACAGTGGATGCTCAAGGCACATGACAGGGAACATGTCTTATCTCTCAGACTTCAAGGAATTTGATGGAGGATATGTTACCTTTGGGGGAGGAGCCAAATGACTGGTAAAGGAACTCTTAAAACTAGTAAGCTTGATTTTGAGGATGTGTACTTTGTCAAGGAGTTACAGTTTAAACTTTTTAGTATTTCACAGATGTGTGATAAAAAGAATAGTGTTCTTTTTACTAACACTAGATGTTTTGTTCTATCTCCTGATTTTAAGTTAGCTAATGAAAGTCAGGTTTTACTTAAAGTTCCTAGAAAGAACAATATGTACAGTGTTGATATGAAGAATATTATTCCTAAAGAGAGTTTAACTTGTCTTGTTGCAAAGGCCACACTTGATGAATCAATGCTTTGGCATATGAGGCTAGGTCATGTAAATTTTAAAACTATTAATAAACTTGTTAAGGAAAATCTAGTGAGAGGTTTACCTACAAAGCGTTTTGAAAATGACCAAACTTGTGTTGCTTGCCTTAAGGGAAAGCAACACAAAGCCTCTTATAAGTCCAAGATTCAAAACTCTATTACTCAACCTGTATTCATGTTGCATATGGACTTGTTTGGTCCAACTTTTGTGAGCAGCCTAATGAATAAGAAATATTGTCTAGTTGTCACTGATGATTATAGCAGATTTACTTGGGTTTTCTTTCTAGCAACTAAGGATGAAACTAGTAGCATTCTTAACAGCTTTATAACTGAGATAGAAAATCTAATTGATAAGAAAGTAAAGATAATCAGATGTGACAATGGAACAAAGTTCAAAAATAGAGTTATGAGTGAATTTTGTGAACAGAAAGGCATTAAGAGGGAATTCAGTATAGCTAGAACTCCTCAACAAAATGGTGTTGCTGAGAGGAGAAATAGGACACTAATTGAGGCTGCTAGAACCATGTTAGCTGACTCTAAGTTACCTACTACATTTTGGGCTGAAGCAGTTAATACTGCTTGTTATGTGCAGAATAGGGTATTAGTAGTTAAGCCTCATAACAAGATCCCTTATGAACTATTTAGAGGTAGAACACCTGCTCTAAGCTTCGTAAGACCATTTGGGTGTCATGTTACCATTCTTAATACCTTTAGATTCTTTGGGCAAGTTTGATGGAAAGTTAGATGACGGATTCTTTGTTGGATACTCATTAAATAGTAAGGCCTTTAAGGTATACAACATTAGAACTAGGAAAGTAGAAGAAAACTTGCATATTAGGTTCTTGGAGGATAAACCTATTATTGCAGGTGATGGACCAAAGTGGCTGATTGATATTGATGTTCTAACAAAATCAATGAATTATATGCCAGTTGTTGCATGCACAAACTCTAATGATTCTGTAGGTACAAAAGAAAGTGTTGGTACAGGTCATTGTAGCAAGGAGACAGGATCTAGCCAAGACTACATTTTGATGCCACTATGGAAAGATGGTTCACTATTTGGTTCTTTTTCAAATAATGCTAGCAATGATGAACCACAACCTTCTAGTGATGCTGGAAAGAAGGATGATGAAGGTGTAAGTCAAGAAAGTGAAATTAATGATCAAGAGAAGCTTAAAAACAATACTCTAGGTGTTAATACTGCTAGGCCAAGTATTAATACTGCTAGTACAAATGTTAATATTGGTAGTCTAAATATTAATACTGTTAGTCCAACAGTTACTACTGCTCTACTTGAAGCTACACATGCTGATTTCTTTGGTGGAGAAACAGAAGTGGACATGAGCAACATTACTACCACATATCTAGTTCCTTCTACTCCAAATACAAGAATCCATAAAGATCATTCACTTGATCATGTGATTGGTGATGTGCAGTCTGGTGTATTGACAAGGAGAACGACAAAGACTACAAATGAACAAGGGTTTATTAGTGCTATTTATGAAGGGAAAACTCATGAAGACCTTTATACTTGTCTGTTTGCTTGTTTCCTATCCCAAGAAGAGCCCAAAAAGGTAATCCAAGCATTAAAAGATCCAAGCTGGATAGAAGCTATGCAAGAAGAGCTTTTACAGTTCAAGTTACAACAGGTTTGGACCTTGGTGGATTTACCATATGGCAAAAGAGCCATTGGTACTAAATGGGTGTACATGAACAAGAAAGATGAGAGAGGTATTATGATTAGAAACAAGGCAAGGCTGGTTGCACAGGGTTACACTCAAGAAGAAGGAATAAATTATGATGAGGTTTTTGCTCTAGTTGCTAGGATTGAAGCAATTAGGCTGTTCTTAGCATATGCCTCATTCAAAGACTTTGTTGTGTACCAAATGGATGTGAAGAGTGCATTTATATATGGCAAAATTGAAGAAGAAGTTTATGTTTGTCAACCTCCAAGGTTTGAAGATCCAGAGTTTAAAAGGTAGAAAAGGCATTATATGGTCTACATCAAGCTCTTAGAGCTTGGTATAAGACTCTATCTACCTATTTATTAAACAATGGATTTCAAAGAGGCCAGATAGATAAGACTTTATTCATTAAAAGAGTCAAAGGTGATATTCTACTAGTACAAGTATATGTAGATGATATCATTTTTGGGTCTACAAGGAATGAGATGTGTACTGAGTTTGAAAAGATGATGTATAAAAAGTTCTAGATGAGTTCTATGGGAGAGCTCACATTCTTCTTAGGACTGCACGTGACTCAGAAAGATGATGGGATTTTCATTAGTCAAGACAAGTATGTGGATGAAATCTTGAAGAAGTTTGGTTTTTCAACTGTAAAGACAGCAAGTACACCTATGGAGACTTCAAAGCTATTGCTCAAGGATAAAGAAGCTGAAGATGTTGATGTTCACTTATATAGATCAATGATTAGATCATTGATGTACCTAACAGCTTCAAGGCCTGATATAATTTTTGCTGTATGTGCTTGTGCAAGATTCTAAGTCACACCTAAAGGTTCACATCTTCATGCTGTAAAAAGAATCTTTAGATACTTGAAAGGTCAACCTAAATTGGGCCTTTGGTATCCTAAGGACTCACCATTTGATTTGGAAGCTTATACTGACAGTGACTATGCTGGTGCGAGTTTAGACAGGAAATCCACAATAGGAGGTTGTCAATTTCTTGGAAGCCATTTTGATTTCATGGCAATGCAAGAAACAAACTATAGTTGCCAACTCTACTACTGAAGCAGAGTATGTAGCTGCTGCTAGTTGCTATGGACAAGTACTCTGGACTCAAAATTAGAAAGAGAGATGTGTGAAATAAAAACAGACAGATTGATTCAGTGAGAAAAAGAATTGAGAGATAAAGTGAGAATAAAAACAGAAAGAGAGGTTGTAAGAATCATAATTAATGATGGAAATGCTTTTTGGAACAAAATTGAGGTTAAATCTGGTAACTCAAAAGTTAATACTGCTAGAGCATTACTTAGTACTGCTGGGCATTACTTAGTACTGATGGACATTACTTAGTACTCCTGGGCTTTACTTAGTACTGTTAGGCCAAAATTAGTACTGCTAGACTACCGTTAGTACTGTTTGGGAATAACATATTTTTCTCAATTAAATATAGCCGTTAAGATATTTCCGTCAACTACTTCACTTATAGGTTTCCTTAAATTGGATAACTCATGAACTTTCTTTAACTCATAAGATTTATTCACGATAAACATCTAATTCTATTCAATCGGTCCAATCAAAACCTTAAGTGCTTTCTATATAATCTCAATTGACTTTGCCAAACACACATACTCTCACAAACAAACCTAACCCATACCTCAATCGATCTTTTCTTAATCAACAATGGCGAATTTGGAGTTCTGTGACATACACAACATGGGAACGTTAAGACTGTTTCTGAGGCATCTACTAGGAGCCATCTCAAGTTAGAAGATTTTGATGGTATTAGTAATCTGCCTACTACTGAAATTTTTGAGCAACTTGCTCTTATGGGGTATGTGTCCAATTCTGACAAATTAACCTTTCAAAAAGGACACTTTTCCCCTCAATGGAGATTTTTGATCCATACCATCCTTCATTGTTTAAGTTCTAAGAAAACTGCTTGGGAACAATTCAGTAGCAATATAGCAACTGCTATTATTTGCTTGGCCACTAATAGGAAGTTTAATTTCTCTAAGATGATTTTTGATGGAATGGTGAAAAACTTGGAAAGTAAACACAAATTTTTGATGTATCCAAGATTTATTCAAGTCTTTTTAAACAAGCACAAGAGACTGCTTCTACCTCACAACAGAACTTATATTGCTCCTACCCTTACACAAAAACTTTTAGCAATATGAGGAGGGTTTCTAAGGGTTATACTGGGGTGGACATTCCATTGTTTCCAACAATGCTTGTTCAGGGCCCAGTTGTTCAGGGTGAAGGATCAACACACCCAGTTGAGTCCCATCACACACACACTAGTGCTCTACCAACCTCACAACCACCAATTTCATCACCCTCTAGGAGATTAACCAGACAGGAATCTGTGGTTCCTCAGCCCAGATCTCCTACTCAGACCAATGTAACAGATGAGGCTGCTTCCACAGGTGTGGATGTCAGACTTGGAGGGGCTACCACTACTGTTACTGGCTTAGAAGCAGAATAGGGCAGTGGTAACATTGATAAAACCTCTACCATGCCTCATGATTCACCTCTCCCAAGAGTTCACACACTTGGAAGTGATGAGGACAGGATGCAACATAATGAATTGATGGATTTGGTTACAAAATTGTCAAATAGAGTTGTAGCTTTGGAGACAGACTTGCAGCAGACAAAGAAAGTCTATAGTACTGCTTTTACAAAGCTTATCAAAAAGGTGAAGAAATTAGAGAAAACTCTCAAGACTAGATAAGCTAGAAGGAAGGCTAGAATTGTTGTATCTGATGATGAAGAAGATTTAGAGGATCCTTCTAAAAAGGGGAGGAAGATAGCTAAAATTAATGAAGACCCTGATATTTCTTTGGTACAACATGATGCAGAGGTTCAGGGGAGGCATAAGCATGATATGGAGCCTGATTTTGAGTTTACTACTACTAAAGAAGTTTATACTGCTGAAAAGGGAGTTAGTACTGCTGAGCCAGTTTCCACTGCTGGTGCATCATTTAGTACTGCCGGTGCTAGTTTAGCCAAAGACAAGGGTAAAGCTAAAATAGAGGAAGCTGAGGCTATTCAGACCAAGACAATGTTGCAGCTAGAACAAGAAAGACTTGGTTATGAAGAAGCTATGAGGTTACAGGCTAAAATTGATGAAGAAGAAAGGCAGAGGATTTCCAGAGTACAAGAAGAAGCAAGCTCTTTGAATAATGAAGAATGGGATGATATTCAAGCTAGAGTTTAAGCTAATGAAGATTTTGCACAGAGATTACAATCAGAGGAAAGATAGATGTACTCTGAAGCTAAAAAAGCAAGATTGCTTGCAGAGCTTATCAATGAGAGAAATAGATACTTTACTGCACAAAGAGTTGAAGAAAGGAGGAATAAGCCCTTCACACAAGCTCAACAGAGGACTTACATGTCTCAATATATCAAGAACATGGGAAGTCATACACTGAAGCAGTTGAAGAGTTATTCTTTTGATGAAATCAAGAATCTGTTTGAAATAACAATGAGGAGAGTACACACATTTGTTCTAATAGAGAGTGAAAGTGAAAGAGTAATTCCTAAGTTGGCAGTTGGAAGTTCTAAAAGAGATGCAGAAGAAGAACTTGTTCAAGAAAGTTCAAAGAAACAAAAGACTGGAGAAAGCTTAGAACCAGTTGAAGAACCAAAGGATAAAGAAGAAGAAGAACTGTCATAAGAAAGGATACAACAAATGATGATAATAGTTCCAGAGCAAGGAATGAATGTTGAAGCTTTACAAACCAAGTATCCTATAATTGATTGGGAGATTTACACTGAAGGAGCTAGGAAGTACTGGAAGATCATCAGAGTTGGTAATCATACTGAGGTATATCAATTCTTTGATGATATGCTAAAAGCATTTGACAGAGAAGACTTAGTGAAGCTGTGGAGTCTAGTAAAAGAGAAGTTCACATCAACTGAACCAACAGAAGACAAAGAAAGAGAAATATGGGTTGAGTTGAAGAGATTGTTTGAACCAGATATAGATGATGAATTGTGGAAGCTTCAAAAGCATATTCATGATAATTTAACTTGGAAGCTATATGATTCATGTGGAGTGCATCATGTGTCTACAGAGGATGGAATTGACATTTACATGCTGGTAGAGAAGGAGTATCCATTGTCAAGAGGAACTCTCACATTGATGCTGGTTGCAAAGCTCTTGGTGGAACAAGATAGTGAGATGTCAAGAGAGCTTCTTAGGAAGATCTTCATGCAGGTTGAAAGGCCCAGAAGATGAAGTGTTTGGAAGAATCCTCTCAAAAAACAAGGTTTTAATTCAAGAAACTTGATGATTTAGAGGTAAATCACAAGTTTAGGGGAGGATTGTTAGGAATTAAACTCATTATCCTTAGTACTACCAAGCCAAAGACTTTGTACTGCTTAAGATACAACTGCCAGTACTAACTAGTTAGTACTGCTAGAAGAAAGTTAGTACTGCCAATACTAACTTAACACTGCTGAAGGACTTAAGACTGCTGCATGAAGACTACTAAAGGGATAAAGACATATGAAGTGATATGTATTGACTTATTCATAGAATATTCTATTTAGTTAGAAAGATACGTATAAGTTTAACAATATAGAAGATTTGTAGTTGTCTTGTAAAGGTCTCCTTAGTGTATAAAAGGATATCCTAGGTTATGGTTTTACACACATAATAGTCATAGACGTTTTGATACATAACTTCAAGGTTGTAAACTCTAATATTACACAGAGTACTCATATTATTCATAATAATATTGGAGCTTTTAAGTTATACATTGTTCATTCAGTTCACTGTTACATTCATATTCTTCTAAGTATTTAAGAGTAGATTTCGCATACTCTTTAGTATTCATAAAGTTTCAACCATAGCTGTTTTTTATTTATTCAAAGTAACATAATCTTTATAAGCTAAAGAATAGATCTTATGTTGGGATCAACAGGTATACTTCAACGATAGAAATGCCAGACTATAGAATGTCCCAATGTGCTAAAACACCTAGTGAAGTGCAACGTATGCGAAGGGTTCCTTATGCTTCAGCTATAGGTTCAATCATGTATGCGGTTAGGTGGACTAGACCTGATGTTGCCTTTGCGTAAAATTTATGTAGTCGTTTTTAGCAAAATCCTAGTGATATTCACTGGACTACTGTTAAAACTATTCTTAAGTATCTAAGGAATACTAAAGATATGGTTCTTGTGTATGGGACAAAACCTGAAGCTGAGCTGAAAGTATCATGTTATGCTGACGCTAGTTTTCAAACACCTAAGGACGATACCAAATCCTAGACAGGATATGTGTTCGTACTTAATGGTGGAGTCGTGGACTGGAAGAGTGCCAAGCAAAGCACTACTGCTATGTCTTCTACAGAGGCTGAGTACATTGCTGCTGCTGAAGCATCAATGGAAGCTGTCTAGATGAGGAAATTTATTGATGGACTTGGAAATGTCGTGCCATCGAATAAAAGACCTATGGAGATGCTATGTGATAATGAGCCTGCAATAGCGACCGCCAATGATCCCGGAATCCTGAAGGGAGCCAGATATTTTCAAAGGAAATATGACTTCATTCGTGAAGAAATTTAAGAACGTGAGATTGTCCTTAAGAAAGTTCACACATATGACAATGTAGCTGATCCGTTTACAAAACAAATGTCATTCAATAAGCATTTTGAACATGCTATGGCAATTGGAATTG
The DNA here is from genome assembly GCA_026074375.1 of Tanacetum coccineum. Taxonomy (NCBI): domain Eukaryota; kingdom Viridiplantae; phylum Streptophyta; class Magnoliopsida; order Asterales; family Asteraceae; genus Tanacetum; species Tanacetum coccineum. The sequence goes on along the minus strand of BQNB010007938.1, from coordinate 16,261 downwards.
TTCCTGCTAGTGGTCTTATGTAAATCTATGATTTGTTAGTTAGTATTTGGATAATGGGATGTTAAACGATTGTTATTACTTTTGAATGAATTAATATACGTGGTATCTTGTTTTCATTTTTATAATATTAAATATGTCATATATTTGCATGTTTATATCCATGAATAACTTTTATCATTATGAAGCTATGTCCATTACCAGTTAACAATATAGGAGTATTGTTAAAATAAGATAAATGTGAGTGTTTGGTTGTATTCTAAAGAATACGTAAAGATGATTTTTCCAACTTCATATGTTATTCAATGTGGTTGAATAATGGATACCCCACCTGTGTAGATCACTTTATGAATCGGCGTCATTGGGTGCATTACACATATGGTGAAAGTTATGTTTATCCTTAGACTTAAGATGCAAGTGGGTTTTGCATGTATGGATAGCATTTCTTGATTATAGTCTACCACTATAGTATCACAAGGTAGTTATAAGGGCTATTTTCAGAAATGTTTTGAAGTGCATGACGGACACTTGTAGTCAAAATAGAATGTGTTCCTCCTTATGTTTGGGAGTAAGATACTTACTAGGCTCTTCGTTGGGTTGATCAGATATTTGCATGGCTGTGCCCAAAGTGTAGTTAAGATGATTCTTTTTACGTTTGGTGATCCGATTCAATACTGATACGAGAAACAAAATCATTAAACTATAGAATTACTATTTGATCCATATCCATATTTAACATTGTATCTGTAACAAAGGGATATGACTAACCTAAAACCATGAAAGGCTGAGTTGTTTACCAAAACTGCATACTCAGGTATTTCTGGGAGCATTGATGATGTTGCTAGACTATTCATTAGTGTTAGTATAGTATATTATATGAATGAGACATTCATAAGTGGGAGCTATTGGTTTGTGCTCATGTCATATGGATATTTATACAGCTGGAAATACGTGAGCCTATGGGGTCACACTCGTTTACACTTAGATATCATTCTATTAATGTTTATAATAATATATTTGTATATTTATTATTTATATTAATATATGAATTAACGATGAAACACTAACGGTCGTTAATAAGTTCGTTATGAATAATTAACAAATAAGGCTTTTTAATTAATGAGCAATTAAATGTAATTATCCATAAATAAAGAAAAAGTCAAAAAGTCAACACCAAAGGGATCCAAGCCCGAGGGGGTGATGGGTTGGGTTTTGAGCTATCTTTTCCTCCAAGTTATGTATTTTAGGAAAACCCTAAATACATCTACTATATAAGGAGGACCCTAGAGCTTATTACCTTCATCCTTCTCTTATCTTTTCCTCCTTGGTTAACGAAAATAAACACCCCACTTTAGTTTTTTTTTGTGTTTTGTTATTATTGGTGTTCACTTGATCGTTGGTTGAAGAACTAGCATTCGGATGGTATTGTTCGACGTGTAGTATGGATACACGTAGAGGTTACTTATCTTAGTAACTCGTAGTGGTGTTTGGTTTGCATGTTATTACACACGTGCGTGTACTTGAAGTGTCTTTGATTCGTCACTAGCTTGGTTGCTAAAGGTATATTTACTTGTTTACGTTTTATGTTAATTATGTATGCTATATGAGATCTGTATCCGCTGCGTACCTCGTTTAATATTAAAATAATATTAGGATTTTAGACCACGATTTCTAACATCAGTAGCCTGCAACTTATGTTATAGCCTTTGCAGCAGCCTGCAACCTATGTGGCAGCCACCGCAGCACCCAACAATCTCTGTTGCAGCCTTCATAGCAGCCTGCAACCTTTATAGCAGCCTGCAACCTGTGTGACAGCCTTCGTAGTAGCCTGCAACCTATGTGGTAGCCTTTTCAGCAGCCTGCAACCTATATGGCAGCCTCTGCAGCAGCCAACAATCTCTGTTACAGCCTTTACAGTAGCCTGCAACCTTTGTAGGAGCCTACAACCTATGTGGCAGCCTTCATAACACTCGACAAACTATGTGGTAGTCTTCGCAGCAGCCTGCAACCTATGTGGCAGCCTTCGCAATAGTCAACAATCTCTATTACATCCTTCACAATAGCTTGCAACCTTTATAGCAGCCTGCAACCTGTGTGACAGCCTTTGTAGCAGCCTGCAACCTATGTGATAGCCTTTGCAGCAGCCTAAAATCTATGTGGCAGCCTCCGCAGCAGCCAACAATCTCTGTTGCAACCTTTACAGCAGCCCGCAACCTTTGTGGCAGCCTTTACAGTAGCTAACAACCTCTGTTGCAGCCATCATAACAGCATGTAACCTTTGTAGTAGCATGTAACCTATGTGGCAGCCTCTGCAGCAGCCAACAACCTCTGTTGTCGCCTTCATAGTAGCCTACAACCTTTGTGGCAGCCTTCATAGTAGCCAACAACCTCTGTTACAGCCTTCACATCAGCCTGCAACCTTTGTAGCAGCCTGCAACCTTTGTCACAACCTTGGAAAGGAATGTTTACCATAAGGTATGTTTACCACAAGGTGAACGTGGATCGTACATTAACGACAAAGGACACCCTTTGTAAACTGGTATGTTTTCTATGAAATTAATAACTATATTGCCTCTGTTTCATTACAAAGCATGCTCTCTACATATGAGATTTTTTGATGTTTATTAATTGCACTATAAAACATCTTTTAATGAATCCTTGCTTATGAAACAATGATCATTAGAGATCGTACAACACTGATAGAGGATACCATAAGTTCCTAGAACCTCTAGCACTTTAATGTTGTTTTTAGCATAACACGCAATATATGTATATAAAATATGTGATGTTTGTAAGTAAGCCTTTAGTTATTTTCTACTAAGCTTTACTATGTCACCTCTGATGATAGGTCTATTATTGCCAAAGCCTCTTTTGACAAGGCATTTCACGCAAACTAGATCGAGACAACAAAGCCTCACATTCGCTTACTAGTTAGTGTGTACCTATACTACTAATATCTAAGCTAGGCATAATATCCCAAGTAAAATAAAAGTGTAGTCATGTCTCCGCTATCAAAATTGTAAAGTCTCACTTATACGAGCACCCTATTTGACACATGTAGAGCTCCGTATTTGTAGATATGACTATGAAGCATCACATATATTGACATAAGTCTCTGTAGATATGAATCCAGAGCATCACATATGCTAACATAAGCCTCTGTCAACATAGATACAAGGCGTACCCTCTGTTAAAATTAACCCTAAGTGTCTCTATCAACATAAATATAGAGCGGAGTCTCGACTAAAATTATCAAAAAGTATCCCCTTTGACACGCTTACAAAGCTTCGACTCTGTTCATATAATAAATAAGAGTCTCCGTCAAAACAATTACAAAGCATAGTTGCTGTTAACATAATCCATAAATGTCTCCTCGACATGATTACAAAGTGTAGCCTCTGCTAACATGACCCCAAATAATAGTAATGTAGGTGTATATGTCACTACAATTACAGAGCATTGCCCTGTCACTAAAACCACATAGCCTTGTCTCTGCTGTCAAATTTGTAAAGCCTCACTTACGCGAGCACCCTATCATAGACTCACCTTGACAAATATAGAGCTTTGTATATATAGATATGGCTAAGAGCATCACATATGTGGGCATATGTCTCAGTAGATATCAATCTGGAGCATCCCATATGCTGACATAAGTCTCTATCGACATAGATATAGAGCGTAGCCTCTATTAAAATTATCCCTAAGTGTCTCGGTCGAAATAAATTACAAAGAGCTTAGTCTCTATAAAATACAAAGATAAGGATGTCTTAACATCTACAAATTTATAACTTCGACACTATGCTTACAAAGCCTTGCCTTTACAAACATTATTACAGATCTTAGTCTATATTATATAGCTTATTTAAGCCAAAACCTTTCTATATTGGGAAAATCATTAAGCGTAGCAAAACAAGTGGTCATTGACGTAAATCTTCCTACCTTATGAATGATTAATACATTTCCTTCACATCTCTTGTGTCGTTATATACAACAAAGATTTGAATCACCAAGTACTTACAAGTTTCAACGTTCGAAAGGATGTCATAAGGCCACACTTGAGCCTTATACTTATACAAACATCTGGTAAAATTCACGTTAACTTCCCAAAGGTATTCGTTCGAAACCTTCTGGGCTAAAGCGGAGCGGGTCGCAACCCTTTGTTACAAGCGAAGGACTGCTTGAAAACTCTTGGTGACTAATTTACACACAATAAGGCCACACTTGAGCCTTAGGTTGTAAAACATTTAAAGGTCGAAAAATGGCCTAAGAGAAAGGTTTAACAAAAGAGAGGCGCGGGTAACCAATCCCCACCTACGCATGTATTTACATTACTAAGTCCTACTAAACAAATAATTGTTCAAAGAAGGGCAGAAGCCTAGAGAACATAAAATAAATTGTATATGGTACATAATATACACATAAGGCCACACTTGAGCCTTAGTTTGTAAAATACTTAAAGGTCGAAAAATGGCCTGACAGGAAGTAAATTGTCCAAGGACTAGTACCTTGCTTAAATGAAGCCATATGCTTCATTTAAAATATACAACCTTCAAGGTTTATATTACTTAACACATTCGCATGTGCACCCATATTATGTCATTATGGTATAATCATTACAAAACAAAGCCATGTTTATATAAAAACCTTGGAACTAACTCGGGTTCTACATCCCGAAAGTGCTTGAAAAACCTCAGAAAGTTTCCAGTGGTGTAAAACCATATTCGCGATGGTTACCAGTATGGGAATCCGCCACACGAAGCCCAACGCCCTTCGGAGAAACTAACGCATAGGTACAAACATGTTCTAATAAAACTCGCTTAGGATTAAAAGCACAAGTTACATGAAAGAAAAAAAAAGTATAAAAAGGGTTTCAAGACTAATTAAGTCTAATATCACACCTCTTACGAAGTCATAACATTAGACTGGGGGCTATAATGAGGTATTCTCCTCGATAAATTCAAATTTAGGCTATTACAAACAAGTATAACAACTTTTATATTCGATTTGACAAAACAAAAGTAGCATAAATTGTTAGTAAGTCTTTTTTAAAAGCAATGATTAGTCTATAAGCCATGAACTCTTTGCATGCATAACATTAGACTAGGGGGCTTGATGACGTACCCTCAGCTCCACTTATGAGCGTTACCGTCACTCTGGTATGTAGCTTACCATTTGTATAAAAAGTGATGACGTACCCTCCTAAAGGATGAAGCGTACGCCTTCGTCCTACATTATGTTGGCGTAAAGTCATTCACAATGGCTACCGCAAGGGAATCCACCAACCTTCACCCAAAACACTCACAGAGTCAACCTTTGTCAAGTTTGGGGCATTCTCCAAGGATCGAAGCTTGGCCTTCTCTAAGGATCGAAGCTTGGCCTTCTCCAAGGTTCGAAGCTTGGCCTTCTCCAAGGTTCAAAGCCTGGCCTCCGATAAGATTCAAAGCCTAAAGGTCACAGCCTCTCTACCTACAAACATGGGTATGAACGAGCTGGTCAAACAGAGTTGGTCAAACAAGATATGGTCAAGGAAGAGTTAGCCAATAGCCATGATCTCTTAAGACCTAGTCAATAGGCATTATCTCCATAACTGCCACCCATGATCTCTACCATGACCTTCATAACTGCCTCCCGCACCTCTATCATTATACCTATAAATAGGGAAGCCATCACAAAGGTATGTAAGCTAACTTAACCCAAGAGATATCATCTTCTCCACCTTAATACTTTATAACATAATCACCATGACTGATTCTCACACCGGAGGAGGTTCCTGGGGCTTCCACCCGGGATCCGTCTAACGTAGTGTCTTCTATTTCTTATATACAGGTTATCTTATACTCGACATCAACACCATCACCACCATACTATTCTTCGATCACCATCGAAGCCTGGTCATGGCCATATTTGCACAATCAATCGAAAAGCTAGAAAAATATTCTGTAGAGTTTGGAGCATATAACATAACTTATGAGCTACAAAATGCAATCAAGGGACAATATCTAGCAGATTTCCTATCAGAGGTACCTATTAGAACTCAAACGAACACGTTCTTTAGAGTTTTGGTAGAGGCGGTGGAGGAATATGTGACGGAAACTTAAACACTCTTTACCGGCGGGGCGTCAAATTGAACTTCACAAGCACATTATGCCCTCTAATTGAACTTCAGAAGCACCAATAATAGGCTTTATTAGCAGGGTTGCGCTTGGCTGCTAAAATGAAGGTGCAATCCATTGACACCAAGGTATATTCCAAGCTGGTGGAAAGTCAAATCAATGGAGACTTCGTGGCAAGTAGCACTAGTATGATCAAATACAGAGTGTATCGTCGGTTTTAAGACCTTCACTATCTGGAACATCCTAAGAAACCAAAACCAAAAGGCAGATGTTCTAAGTAAGCTGGCCTCGGTGGCATTCAATCATATTACGAAAGAGGTATTAGTGGAAGCACTTTTAGAGTGATCCACCGATAGAAAGCAAATCAACGCCATAGCAGAAGAAGAGGATGACAACTGGATGACACCAATCATCAAGTGCCAAGAGTAAGGGGTATGATCGAAGGATACGAATGACGCAAAGGCTTTAAGAATGAAGATCAACAAATACGTATTAGAAGATGGGGTTCTCTTCAAGAAAGGCTACCTAGTGGTGATGTCAAAATGTGTGGGTCCGCTACAAGCGAACTATGTCATTAGGGAAATACATATGGGGGCTTGTGGGATGCATTCTAGTCCCAGATCAGTGAAGGAAAAAGCCATATGGCAAGGGTATTACTGACCGACTATGCACAGGGATGAAAGCAACGAAATTTAGAAATGTGATTCGTGCCAGATCCACGCTCCGGTACCAAAACTCTTAAAAATGTTAAAGACTTCAATCATGACACCATGACCATTTTACCAATAGGGGATGGACATCCTAGGGCCGCTACTACAATCAGTCGGGAAGATAAAATTTGTCATAGTAGTTATCGACTATTTCACTAAATGGTTCGAAGCTAAGCTGCCGGTGCAAATTATTAGGAAGGAAGTCAATAAATTTGTCTAGGACAACATGATGTGCAGGTTCGGGTTGCTAAGGGTTATAGTAGCTGATAATGGTACTCAGTTTCTCAATGATATGTTCAAAACCTGGTGCAAAAACTGAACATTCCACAAATGAATACCGTCGTGGCTTACCCTCAAGCCAACGATCTCGTCGAAATCTAAAAGGAAAGCGCTGATCAATCTCCTTCTTTCAAAGGTTGTCTTAGTGATTTTTTTTAACAACGGATTTATTAAAAACTAGCAAGATGCTAGAAGAAAATTACAAGCAAAGGGTACAAGGATTTTTATCCATGTAACCCAATTTAGTTTAGAATTACAACGATTAGAACGCCATTTAAAAGAATTTTGAATCAAGTCATCAAAAAGAAGCTCCCTACGCGGATTTCTAACACCAAAAAGCAACTGATTCCTGAAGCGCCAAATTAACCACCATTTCACATAACAAACACCTTCAAAGATCTCTTTCAGTTGCTTAGAAAGCCGAGAGGAATTAAGCCATAGAAGACAATCATCATAAGAGGCTAAATCAATGTCCTCGAGCTCCCACCAATTCATAAGTTTCCTCCATAATTGATGAGCCATTGGACAGGAAAAGAAGATATGGGAACCGAATTCGATAGAGGCGTGACAAAGAGGGCAAACAATAGTCAACATATCAATACCTTTAAGGGAAAGATTCAACCGAGTAGGCAACTTATCCAAACAAACTCTCTAATCAAACACATTAACCTTAATGGGCATGAATTTAACCCACCTTGTGGCGACTTCCTCCTTTGGAAGAGTTAAGTCATTAATAATCTGATGAACAAATTTAATAGAAAACTCACCTATAACTTCTAACGAACAAACCCAACGGTTGGGGATATTTGTCAATATTAGACCATCCATGTAGGATAAAAGAAAATTGAGTTATTCTTCCTCAACACCACCTCTAGGAGGTTGACAAAATGTATCAACCATGGAAGCATGATTAATTTTATCAACAACAGTTATTTGTTTGTAGTTATCCAAAGCATAAAGTCTTGGGAATTTATGGTTTACCGCCAAATCATCTAACCAAGGATCCTACCAAAACAAGGTGTTTAACCCGTTGCCCACCTTTTTGCAAATTAAATTTAAAAGATTAATGTCTTTTGTGCTGTTACACCCCAAGATTTCCGATCAATATTTTAAACTTTTCCGACAATTATATTTGACTTTTATACGCTACGTTTGAATCTGGCGGTTTACCAGGAAGTAAACCCGCGTAAATCTGAAAAACGTCATCGGACGCGTTCCGGCGTCGGATATTCATTAATTTAGATATTATAAGAGTTATTTTATCTTTTCTAAGTGTTTCGTAGTTTACGATCACTTCTGATATTTACTTTTACGTTTTAACGTTTAAATTGCGTTTTTCGCGTTTTTGACCTAACGGAACCCCGAAAACTCGAAATCTTTTCATGTAAACTTTAGTTATCGTCCATCTCGTATTCTAAAGTCAAAAATTTCATTCACCCTTCCATCTTGATATATATTGGACGCCTAAACTCCAACCAAATGCAAGCATAAGCCTTGAAATTAAATCAAAGGCATCTTTTCTTGAACTTCCCATGCATGTGTATGAAAGTGACACGTGAGGAAGTCCATTTCATGCACACTCATCCATCCAAGCCAAGACAAATGCATGCTTACACACTTTGACTTGAACATTTGACTTAAAATTCAAAATTTAGGACCTAATTCATGAACCTTGATCAAATTTTTTAAACCATATGGTCCTTGTGGCTATGTTCGGCCGAACCACACACACACACCCCTTTGGTGTGTGTTGGTCACTTGTTACTTAAAACCATGTAACCCTAAACCATTCTTGTCCTATAAATACTAAGTAATTCTCATTTTAGGGTTCCATCTTTTCTCATAGTCTCCAAAAAAATTTCTCTCTTCCCTTCCTTTGCTCTCTAGGCCACGACACAAACACACCCTTATAGGGTTTTCATATCTTTGATTTTTAGCAAGATCCACTCATTCCAAGTTCATTTCTAAGAACATATAAGGTGTTTGCAAGTATGGATTCTTTGATTTAAGGGTTTTATTCAAGATCTACAAATTAAGGTTTGGTTATTATTTTTTCAAGATCTATTAATTTTGGGTATAGATCTTGTGTTATTACTTCTTGTAAGTATCTTGAATCTTTCTTTGTGGTTTTCCTTATGTTCTTCTTATATGTTCAAGATTCATACATCCATATGTTGTGGTTTAATCTTTTGAAAGATTATAAAACAAGATTTTATAAATAATGATGTTCCATTTGTTTCACTAGTTAAATACTATGTTCTAGGTGAGATGAGAGTGGGATGAGAGTTGCAACAATAGAAATGAAGGGATTAGGTTAGTTTTAAGTGTGGTTTTGTTGTGGATTAGTTGTGAATGGAGATTAGGCTAGATTAGGCACTATTGTGAAATTTGGGTGGATTTTGGTTGCGTTTTGGACAAAAAGTGCTTGCTGTCCCAAATTTGTTTTGAGGTTTTGGTCGACCTAAAAATGTTTTCATTAGGCGTAAAAGTAGTTTTTGGAGAGCTCGTTTCGAGTAGATAGTTTTCCATATATCGCACATTAAAATTGGATTTAAAACGACCAAGTTATAGCCAAATGACACTTAAAATATTTTTTGACAAAACCGGATGAATAGTGTGCTGATGTGAATAGTAAAATGAGTTTTTAGACACTTTCAGACATTTTTAGACTTTCTAAACATTAACGAAACATATAGTAACACTTATATATTGATTGGTATTGTTTAATGACGCCGTCAACATATTTTGGGAAAAACAATAAAGTTACTAAAAATAGTAAGTTTGATAAGAATTTAGCGGAACAGACTTAGAAGTTAAGTAATTAAGGCTAGTTAGTGTGTTTTGACTTATGGAAACTTAACAATTATAGGGGATGGTATTAACGTCCCGAAACTAAAAACTTTCCTAAAATAGAAACTTACTAAAAATGGAAACTTTTGGATAAACGCCGAAACTTAAAGAAAAACTATATGATTTCATTTCATCATGTCTTGTTAATCAAACTAAAGCAAACACACATGGATGTCTTTTGGTGATGAACATATTGTGCAATTTTTGGCATACTTTTAGTGTTTCTGAGACGCGTTATTATTTTAGGTCGCGACTAGATTTCTATATCACCTTTTACCTGCGTGATTATCATATGCCCATTTTGCTAAGGTGAGTTCATAGCCCCATGTTTTACTACTTTTACTTTACTATTTTGGGGTGAGAAACATTGCTTGTTTTCAAACTATGGACACAGTTACTTTACGTTTTCTTTTCCTGATTACGTGTTGCCTAAGTAGCGAATAGACCACTAATACTCGAATTATCATGAACCGTCAATTGCTTAACCGACTGTACTGGTTAAGTGAGCATGAATGTTGTAAATAGATCTATTGGGAGTAATTATCTCTATCCGGGTAAGTAGCGCTTACTAGTTTCGGAGGTCCTGAACAAACGGATATATACCATGTCGGAATGTCAATAGGTGATCTTGGTTAGATACCTCTAGGGCGTGGAATACTATTTGGCATATAAAATGCTTCCTTTTAAATTGAGCTTCACTGTCATGAGCTTAGTGCAACAGTAAATACATTCTTTTATGTGAAGTTGTATCTGTTATAACTGTCACGTGTGTACTGTGAACTTGTGGTCTACTTTTAATATTAAATTCAAACCTATGAATTCACTTAACTTTATGTTGACTGTTTTAGCATGTTTTTCTCAGGTGCTTAGCTGTGGATGTCTTTGCTTGCTATTTGGTGTCGCTATGCATTGAGCCGATTTTCAAGAAACACTATTATCTACTGTTTAAACATCGTTGTCAATTTCTAAAACTTTTATTCGCTTTCGCATATTATCTTTAAACTTATATCAAACTTTAACTATTTTAATTAATTCAACGATGTTGGATTTTCAAACATACCCTTAGAGGTCGTTCTTTGTATCTTGTGTGATGTGTATTATGACGTCACGCACCCGGACACGTGTGTTCCGTCCAGGCCCCGTTTGGGGGTGTGACATGTGCGAAGAATAATAATCTCACGAATAATGTCTAACCAAGGAGAGCGTTTAGACAAAGAACTTAGGAAATTAAGAGCACCGTCTTCACCATAAATAGCTTTTATGAATCTTGTCAATAGACAAGAACCATGAGAAAAAAAATCGCCAAACCCATTTAAAGAGAAGAGCTCGATTAAGAGCACAGAAACTAGAAACTCCGAGGCCACCGTATTTCTTGGAAGCTAAGACCTTATTCCAACTAATCCAAGCCATTTTTCTTTCTGTCTCGTCCACTCCTTTAAAAATGTTTCTTCTAATCGATTCCAAGAGCTTTAACACTCCTGAAGGAACTTTAAAGATAGACATATGGTATAAAGGAATGGATGTTAGAACCGATTTAATTAAAGTAAGTCGATCACCTATTGAAAGGGTTTTAAGCTTTTATTTGGATAAGCGAGAGGACACTTTAGTAACCACGTCATCCCAAGATTTTATTCTAGACATCACACCTCCAACCTTAACTCCAAGATGAACAAAAAGAGTGGTAAAAATCGAACAACCCATAGTTGTGGCTGCTGCGTTAACTTCTTCTAGACGAGTCCATAAGTTTACTTTTATGAAAGTTTATTTTCAGACCCGAAGCTAAGTGGAAACACTTCAAGACATTAATAATGGTGTGTATATTCAAGGAGTCCCATTTACCAACGTAGATAGCATCATCCGCAAAGAAAAGGTGGGAAAGTGTCAACGAGCTATCAATAGGAATACCCGAGAACAAACCTGCATTTGTAACTTTAGAAAAAGATAAATGCAAACTTTCCATTATTAAGATAAATAGAAAGGGAGATAAAGGATCCCCTTGTTTCAAACCTTTGTGAAATTGAAATTCTGATGTAGGGCTTCCATTGACGAGAACCGATCCCATGGCGGAGTTGAGACAACCATTTATCCAACCACACCACTTATCACCAAAACCAAACATCTTTAAAATATCTTGTAAGTAATCCCATCGTATAGAGTCGAATGCCTTTTCAAAATCGAATTTAAAGACCATAGCTTTAAAATTCTTATGCTTGCACCACGAAAGAAGTTCATTAAGAATAAATAGACCGTCAAGAATTTGGCAGTTGGAAACAAATGCTGATTGGACATTACTAATAAGACCAAAGATGAAAAAGCTAAGTCTATTAGCTAAAATCTTGGCAATAATTTTATAAAGGCTTCCAATCAAACTTATAGGACGAAAATCTTTGACGACTTTTGCATCATGAATCTTAGGGATTAAAGCAATGAAAGAAGAACTACATCCTGGGGGAAAAGTTCCTGAAGCAAAAAAATTCTTTAACAGCTGCCACAATATCATGTTCTAAAAGCTTCCAATAACTACGAAAGAACTCAAAAGTGAAGCCATCAGGACCAGGGGATTTATTTGTTCCACAATCCCAAACCGTACTCTTTATCTCCTCATTAGAGATGTTTCGTTCGAGATCAGCTTGTTGCTCCAATGATAACTTATTAGTGAATTGATCGGCAAAGAAAATACAAGGGGAGACGGGCGAGGATAATTGAGTAGAAAAGTATTTTAGGAACACAATTTTCACAGCCAACGGATCAACAATACACTCGCCCTCAATAAGGGTCCCACGAATAGCTAACTGGGAACGTTTACTATTATGAATACCATGAAAGAACTTTGTATTCTCATCACTTGCTATATCCCAACGAACTTTAGATTTCCGAGCCGTTTCCAATGAGTCAATAGAATTAATGTCGTTGAGTTCTTTCAACAATAAGGATCTATCGGATAAAATCTCTTCATTACTACCGCCTTGGTCAAGAATTTTGTCGATATCAGAAAGTTTGGATTGAATGGAGATCTTCACTTTATAAGAGCTTTTCTTAGCATTTTTGGTCCATTGCTTAATGATAATTTTGAGGGTTTGAAGTTTCTTCTTTAAATTAATCATACCATTCAAGTCAACAGTGGCTTAGCTCTTCCATGTATCTTCTACCATTTTGTCAAAGCCATCCAAGTTAAACCAAGAGTGAAAAAATCTAAATGGAATAATCAATACTTAATTCCCGCATGAGAATAGGACGATGATCCGATATATTTCTATCCAAGCAAAGAGCTGAAAGAAACGGGAACGAAGCTAATAAGCCTTTAGAAACTAGAAATCTATCCAACTTACTTATCTTATTGGTGGTCTTGTGGGCCTAAGTGTAAGCATAACCATCAAGAGAAAGGTCAATCAGACTTGCTAAGGAAATAAAACTATTGAAAACGTTAGCACCTTGAACGTTGAAAACTGAATCATATCTTTCTTGTTTCTTTCTAACTTTATTAAAATCCCCCATAATCACACAATCTCCATCCCATCGATCTATTAGACGAAGGATGTAATCCCATAACACCCTCTTTTCTGTTAGATCTTGGGGAGCATAAACATAAATGATAAGGAGTTTAGAAGACGAAGGAACCCAAGTACCCATAACAGCCAAAAATATTTCAGACAAGATAACCTTATCTTTTACAAACAAAGTAGGCTACCAAACACATAAAATATACCCTAATTTGCCTAAAGAAGAACTAAGAGCATAATCAAAAGAAGAATTACTCCACAATGTCTTAATAGTAACCAATTCTATGCTCTCCATTTTAGTTTCCTGAAGAGATATAAAATTAACATGATGTTTCATACACAACTCCTTTACCCACCCTTTTTTGGCCTTATGACTAAGTCCTTGAATGTTTAAGGACAAAAAATTCATTTGACAATGTTGCATTTTCTTTATGAGCCGATAATGACTTCAATGTTCCTCATACACCCTTTGATATTGTAGCCCATAGTTTGTCTTACCTTAACTAACTCGTCCATCAATTTCAATATTGAACTGCCTGTGTGAACCCTCTTCGAACAAACACTATTATTTGATGAATGTTTTCCTTTGGGAACAGACTCTTTAAGCTTATTTGAAGTAGAATTAACATGCTCATTTACTCGTTAGTTGTAGAACCTTTCTCTTTTTTGTTCACCTCCTCCACGTTAATCACACTTGGTGTAAAACCAGGTGGATATTTCAAGTCGTCACCACTATCCTTTCTCTTGTTTAGGATATCATATAAATTAAAAGGGTCATCGAATAGAACTTTATCCTTGTTAATGCTCCAAATTTTTGGGGCCTAGAATTCTGTGACATTATATATATATATATATATATATATATATATAATATAATAATTATAATATATAATATAATATAAATAGTATAAATATATATATAAGTATATGATTGTAGCCTCAAAATGCGTTAGTCGAACAAGGAAGTTCTTCATTATAATTGTAGGCTCGGGGACCACTAATTAATATACTTGTAATGATGCTAGAAGGGTAAACGGGGGCTTTTTCGTAATGTAAGCTAATATTGTATGTGAATCGGGCTAAAGCCCAGCGTAATCCGAGCCCGGCCCAAGTAAAAGCCGCACACACGACCCATGTAGTTGTTAGGGATAAATATACTCGATTTTCCTCTATGGAAAAATGGTGTTGATTCTCTTGAGTTTTTCATTTTCACATTAGCTTGAATTCAACCAACTCTTTTTCCTCTCTACTATTCCTCTCTCTAACTTCTCTTCTAAAATTTCTTCCAGATTTTATACACATCTTATTTTTCTTGTTCAATAATAAAGTGACGAGCTGGGAGTGGCATATTATCTGGTTCCGAGACATTTGGTATACAATCGCCACGGTGGGTTTAGTATGTTTTTGTTTGGGTAATTTATTTTGAGCTTATAGGATTCGGCTTTATTTAATTTGTATTGGAGAGTTTTATTTTTAGTGGTGGAGTATTCTCATTATTTTTTTTTTATTTTATTGTCCCCTTCGATTTTCAACATTGAGCTCAACCACAGTTTTTACAACCACATTAGATATTATTGTCTCCTCCATTTTATTATTGTCTCCCATTTTTGTTGTCTCTTTATTTCAAACATGTCCCCACGCTTGGAAATACAAGGATGAGTGTACTAAGGAGGGACCATGGGGCAGAGAATTGAAAGAGTGACAAAAGGATGGGGGGAAAATTATTAGGGGGAGTGAGGAATACAGGGGGAGGGGGAGGGTGGCGTTAATTACCTATCCGGGTGTAGAAATGGAGGAAGACAGGTTGTGAGAATTGAGATAAGAGTAAATAAGACTAGAGGAAACAAAGAAGTAGCTCAACGACTAAAACTGTTCCCGGGGCAACGGGGTAGCTAACGTTTTTTTTTTTCTCTCAAACAAGAGGGGAGCGTTTTAGTTTAAAAAACAAAGAGTCACCATGGTTTTAGTTACTGAGTTTTCCCTTACTAGCTATTCCAAGTATGAAGTCCGAAACGAAGGAGATCGCACCTAGATAACGAAGCGAGCTCTTTAACAATGTTACCGACAAACGACAGTTTTTTAGTAGACTCATGAGAACCGGAAATTCGAGTGCATAAGTTCATCAACCTTGGAATTAAAAAAAACAAAAACCGAACGAGTGTAACCTTCAAAGAGGACCGAACGAGTTATTGCTTGAGAGATCTGAACGAGTGGAACTTTTGTAGAGCCAAACGAGTATAATCTCTTGGAGCCGAACGAGTGAAAGACTTAAGAGCCGAACGAGTTTCATCTACTTGAACCGAACGAGTGTAAGCTTGAAAGAGCCGAACGAGTATAATCTCTTGGAGCCGAACGAGTTTCATCTACATGAACCGAACGAGTGTAAGCTTGAAAGAGCCGAACGAGTATAATCTCTTGGAGCCGAACGAGTGAAAGCTAGTAGGAACCGAACGAGAACAAAATCTTAAACGTTTTAACAAATTTTTGGTTTTTCGGTTTCGAGTGACGTTAAACGACGGGACTTAAGAATTATATCATCGTGTTCGTGACATCGTTTCGATCAACGTGGTATATTTATTTTTTACCGACGATAACCGTAGCTTCCCGCGAGATCAAATTTGCATTCGTTTCATTTTCATATGTTTCAAATGTAGAAGAAGATACAACAGGAGGGAACACGTTTATTTTATTTCTTATAATTTGCATTTTACACTTTTGGCCCCTAGACTTCTAAATAGTTTTCAATTTTAACCTCTAAGTTTTTTAAAAGTTTACTATTAGTCAATCACTTTAAAACAATTTTAATTTTTAC
>BQNB010007937.1:0-91779 GCA_026074375.1 Tanacetum coccineum | reverse complement strand
AACACGCCCGATCGAGTCAAAAATTATTCTCATTCTACTCATTAGGAAAGTCAAAACTGTGACAAAACACTTATTTTAAATTTTTTTTTTTCATTTTTTTGGTATTTTTGCAAAAATTTGGTGGTAAAACGGGATTACGTGATAACAACGACTGCAAGCAAAAATCAAATCGAAGATCCCCCCTATACTAGAACTAAACATCGTCCTCGATGTTTCAAAGGGGTACCTACGTAAATCTAAGGCCGTTTATGAAGTGAAACTCTTGTGGAATACTGCAAGCAAGAGAGTCTTCACAATCCGGGAAATCCTGGACATACAATACAAAGCACACAAAACATGGACAAAACACAGGTAATGGAAAATGTAAGCCTTCTCACACAAAAACACTTATTTATTACTACTACTGATAAGCATGGGGTGCCTCCCACGAAGCGCTTATTTAGGGTCGCTATGCTTGACCCGTCCCCCGAATTTATTGGTCCATGGGGAACGTCTGGAGATCTGGGACAACCTCGGTTGGTATGTCCCCTCCAAAGTAGTGTTTTATACGATGACCATTCACTTTAAAGTTGGGCCCGGAGTTTTGAGATAACTCGACGGTGCCATAAGGAAAAACTTGGACAACAGTGAATGGTCCAGACCAACGGGATTTCAATTTGCCCGAGAAAATCTTCAGTCTAGAATTGAAAAGGAGAACACGATCACCAACGTTGAAAACGCGGTTTTTGATCTTAGCATCGTGAATCCTCTTGGTTTTCTCTTTTTTTTCCTTTTATACTGATAATTATACTAAAAAGAAATGAAAAATATTTTTGTACTTTTTTTTTTTTTTTAGAGAAAATATTCACAATTTCAAAAACAGATGGTCAAACGCAAAGATAAACGGTTGCACAGCCTCCCCGGCAACGGCGCCAAAAATTGATCGTGCCGGATTCACACCGTAAATATATATAATATATAATAAAATATAAAATATATAAAGAAGTGTAAAAACCAACAATCAATGATACCGAGAAGTAGTATAGAGCTTTCCCGGGTCGTAAATCCCCAACGAGGCTGGAATGGTAAATCGATACGATCGAAGATTTGAGTTTGAAGGAAGGAATTGGTTTGGGAAGTTGAAAAAGTCAAATTAGATAATAACGGACTAAAACGTTTAAGAAAAACCTAGAAATTACGAAATTAAACTAGAAAACGAAGGCCCGAATCCCGAACAAAAGGGGGAAAACCTAAAATCTTTAAAAATAACCCTACGGAAAATTTTTCACTTCTAAACTACTCTACGGGTCAAATAACGAAGAATGAAAAAGACTAGACCGAAAACGGAGTTCGTTTGACCCAAAAACGAGTCAAAACAAAAACCCGTACCCGGACCCGTTCTTTAAAAGAGGGAAAGTTATAAAAATGACCCTACGAAAACTTTTATATTTTTCCTACAAACTAGATGACAAAAGAAAATTTTCTAAAAAAGCAAAATATTTTTTTGATAATTTTTGTATTTATTATGAATTTAATAAACTTTTAACTAAATTAAATTATAAAAAATATTAAACGTTTACAAAAAATTCTGAAAAATTTACACAAAATACTTTACACTATCAAGGTCCTACGAAAAATACCAAACTCCACACAGCTTATCAAATAAGCCCGAGAATAAGCTTTTACAGCTTATGGGCTTATAAGGTCAAAATGACCTTAAATAGATTTGCCCTTGAGTCTTTAACGAAAAAGACCCAAGGGCGCAGTGGTAGTGTGTGTGGGAGTTAAGGGGGATGTATTGCTTGGTCCCGGGGTTCGAGGTCTTGCTCACCGGGACAAGTATCATTCCTTTTTTTTTTTTTTTTTTTTGAAAACTCAAAGAAGCAAAGTTGTTAAGCTCGTGGGGCTTAACAACTTTGTCTTCTAGAGCTTTTTATGAAAAGCTGTAAATAAGCCTAAAAATAAGCTCAAACTTGACAGTTTGGCTTATTGAGGCTTAAAGGCAAAAAAAAGACGCAAGTCTTTTGACGAAGGTCGAAAATAAGCTAGGATTAAGGACAAAAATAAGCTGAGATTGGCTGAACTAATTCTAAATAAGCTCTAAAAGTCTAGGCTTAGATGTAATACTTAGCCTGTATACAGCTTATTATGACAGGGAGCTTAAAATTAGCTCCAAAGGCTAAAATGGCTTAAGTTTTGGACAAATAAGCTAGGAAAAAGGTAAATAAGCTACACTATTATCTAGGTTAACCTAAAAAGCTATTGAAAGTTAAAAATGAGCTAATTTCAGAGGCTAAATAAGCCTAAAATGAAGAATAAGCAACCCCTAAGCCTAAGTCATCCAAAACAGTCAAGGTGCTAGTTTGGGCTTAGAAATAAGCCAACAAACAAGCTTCTTAAAAGCTGGAATTTAGAGAGCTTATACAAGGGCTTATAGGCTCCCTAAATAAGCCAAGAAATTGGGCTTTAGGTCACTTAAAAGCCAAGAATAAGAAGCTTAAAGTCTCCCCTTTGCACCAGGGGAGCTTTAAGTCTAAACTCAAGGGGCTTATTTGACAGCTTTCAAAAAGCTGTCAAATAAGCTCTAAATAGGAAAATAAGCTCAAACAGATTGAGTGTAGTGTAAGAGGAGCTTATGCACCAATTTTTAGCTTTCACAAACCATAAACACTTGCTGAATTTGTGTGGTGAAAAAGGCTTAAAATCTTTTTTTTAAAACTGTTATAAGAAAGACTTGGGTGTTTTGACTTAACAAGTCAAAAGACCCAAGGTGTTTGCAGCCCTTTTTTAACACCACAAGACACACCCTTTTTGACACTTAACTCACACTCACAAGTGCTTATTCAAATAAGCACTTGTGATGTTCTTTGAAAATCACAGTTTCAAAAAAATGGTTTTATAAAACCTTGGAAAGCAATTTCAAAACCTTGGAACTTTTGAAAACAGCTAAATACAAGCTTAAAACTTAAGCTTAATCAAACTAAGCTGACTTAACCCATGCATATAACCATTTTGACCCGTTTTAAGGCTTATGCCAAACACCCCTTTATCTAAAAACTGTCAAACCAAAATGGTTTTAGAATCCATTTTTAAACTAAAACTTTAAAAACCTTTTATCTACTCCTACTTATTTTAACCTATTTAAACTATTTAAAAGCTAAAAATCCTAGCTTATTAAGAAAAATAAGCTAGTTTCTCTACTAGCTTATACTACACTTATGACAGTTTTTGAGAAAAAGCTAATGTGACACTAAATTATGCAATAAAAACTTACAACAGTCAAATAACTAATAACTTAACTATTGTGTTTAAAAGACTAAAAGCAAAAAGCTTAAAGTTTAAGTAAAAATTAAAGTAAAGTAAGAATTTAGAGATTAGACCTTGGATTTTTGAAGTTTTAGAACCAAGGTCACTCTTTCTGAGTGAGTGACCTAAGAAACCTGTCCTAATGGTCTTAGTCCTCGAAACCTGAGCAATAAGCTCAATTAGCTCTTGGAGCATTATTACTTCAAATGGCTTCCAAAATTGCACCCAACATGGACATTTATGCAATTAATTCAAACTAAGCAATATGAAAGGGCTTTAAAACTAATTTTTCGGCTGACTTAGAGCTTATTAGAAAGAAATAAGCTCTAATGAGCTTATTGAGAGTTATTCTGAGTTAAAAAAGAGCTTAATTTTTCATTAAAATTGAGAATTACAATTGCATAAGAGAAAGTAACTTAAAAACACTTAAAACTTAATAAAAACTGAATTAAACTTGGTATATAAACTGAATGAAAACTGAATTTTGCCACAATGGCTTACATGGCTTATTTATAGCCGAAAATCTACACTAGGTCCTCTTTTTCTCTATCTTCTTGCTGTGCTTGTTTGTAGACACACAAACACAGGTGTGTTTGTTATGTGAGAGAGTTCTTAGCCCTTAATCTTGGCCCTCATCTTAAAATTCAATCCTAGCATGAATTGGTCTTGGGGGGTGTGGGATTGCCAAGTTGGCAACTTTGTGGCTGGGAAAGGTAGTGGAGGAGGGGGAAAATGAATATCCATGGTGGTGGTGAATGTTCGTGGGGTAAAAACGGGTATAAACACCCGTGAGTGTGTTTGGGAGGGAAATTCGAGCGGGAAAGGTGGTTTGGATGTGTAACAGAGTAAAAGTTTTACCATTTGGCTAAAATGGTCCCTCAAAGTTAATGGTTAATTTGCACACATGGTCCTTGTGGTTAAATAACTTTTGGGGACTTGGCAAAACAAGTCCCCAAGAGTTATACTACTTTTTGCATCCATCGTCCCTTTGGTGTACAAGTTAGGGGGGTTGGCAGTTTTGCCCCCCTACTTGTTACTTTGGGCAAATTGCAAAATTAACCCTTCTCTTTCTTTCCTATTTCTCCTTTTTGTTATAAGTTGAGGGTTGGAATTTCAGCCCCTAAACTTATATTTCTTGAACTTTGGCCCCGGGGTTGACTTGGGTTGACTTTGACTTTGACCAGTTGACTTTTCTGTTGACTTTTTGACTGGATTGACTTTCCGGCTTTGATTTGGCTTTGTCTTTCACAGTCTTTTCCATTCCGAGTCCAGTTTTGTCGTTTTGGCTTTGTTTTTCGTCCTTTTCTTGGTTATCCGTTCCTGCACAATACAATTAGCAAAACAAGCATATATTTGGCATTTTAAGTCCGTTTTTGGTTATTTTAGCTCGTTTTTAAAGGTAAAAGGTATGTGTATTTAAGCACATACCAAAATCCCCCATACTAAGGTATTGTCGTGTCCTCACGCAATGCTATGAAGTAAGCATTTACGAAAACTAAGAATCTCAATCCCCCTCGACTAATAACTTTGAAAAGTAGCAAAGTGTTTGTCAAGGGAAACTTAAAGAATCAAAAGCTTCGACAAGTCCCGTTTTCACCATTTTTTATTTGTACACTAACTATCCCTAATATTTTTGGATTTTTCTTTTTCTTTTCTCAACTACCTGTTTGACTTCCTTTATTACATTAACATTGGGATCATAGAATGAGAAACGCCCATAGAATAATCTATGGATGTCCTGTCGGATAAATTCATCGTCCCCGATTTTTCACTAGTTCCAAACCAAGCAATTAAACAAGATCATTTGTCAATATAAGTCTAAATGCTAAGCACTCATACTTATGACTTGTGAACTTTTAACTCCCAACATGAATGTATGGTTTAAATGTGTGTGCTCATTTCAACTCAACCATAGATCAACTTATTTCCATAGTCGTGATTCAAGATGAATCATGACTCAAAGCAACAACTTATTCAGACCTTGTAACTTGATTTTAAAGAACGAGAGGGGGGGGAAAAAGAATTTTAACGTAGAACTTTTTGCAACATCTTCATCATTATAATCATAAGTTCTTAAAGCTAGGAATGCGTTGCTTAGTTTGAACACCTACCTAGGCCTCGCTCCCTAGTAGGATATCACAACCAACGACCGATGTTCTTAGTTTGAAAACCCACCCCGTTGCTAGCGTAGTGGGAAATCACAACAACACCTTCTTCCTAATATGGCTAAGGATAAGTGTCTTAGTTTGAACCCTCACCTAGACCTCGCTTCCTGGTGAGATATCACAACACACCAAATCCCTAGAAGTAAAGATGTCTTAGTTTGAACCCCCACCTCGTGGTTAGCGGAGTGGGATATCACGACACATCTTTTACTTGCTCCATATAATCAAATGTATGCTTCATTGGCAAAATTTCAATATTCATGCGTTTTTGCATTCATACTTCATTCATGCTTCTTTGGCATTTTAACTTTCGAATTATTAAGAACAGAAAAATCTCGTTTTAAAGAATCAAGGTACAAATTTGAAGCTTTTTCTAAAAACATCGATTGACTTAGTTGAACTGAATTGAGTACGTATGATTAGGTGGATTAGAAGCTAATGGGAGAAAAAGACACAAGTTACTCATATAAGTTTTTGTTCAGCACATAAACTTATATTTAACTCTATCACTTCTTGTTCTTCACCTTTTTAAAATTCGAAGCAATCGAACTCGTGAAAGCTTAGCCTACCAGTGGTAAGTTGAGGAACTAGCTAGGGCTCAACACGCCCGATCGAGTCAAAAATTATTCTCATTCTACCCATTAGGAAAGTCAAAACTGTGACAAAACACTTATTTTATTTTTGAAAATTTTTAAATTTTTTCATTTTTTTTTTTTTGGTATTTTTGCAAAAATTTGGTGGTAAAACGGGATTACGTGATAACAACGACTGCAGGCAAAAATCAAATCGAAGATTCCCCCCCCCCATACTAGAACTAAACATCGTCCTCGATGTTTCAAAGGGGTACCTACGTAAATCTAAGGCCGTTTATGAAGTGTGCCAAAAGATAAAACGTTAGTCGATTAGATTTGGATACTGAATTCCCAAAATGAAGCTGAGGATCGAGTTAAAAATGACAGAATCGAGAGCCTTCACAATCCGGGAATACCTGGACATACAATACAAAGCACACAAAACATGGACAAAACACAGGTAATGGAAAATGCAAGCCTTCTCACACACAAAAACTCCACTATTAACATAAGAAAGAAGATAGACTGGATAAGCATGGGGTGCCTCCCACGAAGCGCTTGTTTAGGGTCCCGACGCTTGACCCGTCCCCCGAATTTATTGGTCCATGGGGAACGTTTGGAGATCTGGGACAACCTCGGTTGGTATGTCCCCTCCAAAGTAATGTTTGATACGATGACCATTCACTTTAAAGTTGGGCCCGGAGTTCTGAGATAACTCGACAGTGCCATAAGGAAAAACTTGGACAATGGTGAATGGTCCACTCCAACGGGATTTTAATTTACCCGAGAAAATCTTTAGTCTAGAGTTGAAGAGGAGGACACGATCACCAACGTTGAAAACGCGGTTTTTGATCTTAGCATCGTGTATCCTCTTGGTTTTCTCTTTATAGATCAAAGAGTTTTCGTAGGCTTGATCACGAAGTTCATTTAGTTCATTCAGTTGAACTTTCCTGTGATCACCCGCAGTTTGAATATCAAAATTTGTATGCTTGAGAGCCCAGTAGGCTTTGTGCTCTAGCTCGATCGGTAGATGACATGCCTTCCCGTACACAAGCTTATATGGAGTACACCCGATGGGTGTTTTGTAAGCTGTGCGGAAGGCCCATAAAGCATCATCTAATTTATCCGACCAGGAGGCACGATTTTCCCCTACGGTTCTCTCGAGAATACGCTTTAAACCACGATTTGACACCTCAACTTGCCCACTTGTTTGTGGGTGATATGCGGTGGAGAGACGATGAGTTACTCCATACTTAAGCATGACCAGTATAATTGGTCATTGCAAAAAAGTGAGTAGAGATCATACTTTATGATAGCTCGGGGTGCACCAAATCGAGAGAAGAGAGTTTTCAAAAATTTACAAAAGACTCTGGCATCATTGGTGGGGAGCGCTTTTGCTTCAACCCATTGACATATTAGTCAACAGCCGAGTTGTATTGTTTTTTTTTTTTCTTTTCCCTCATTGAGACGAAACGGCCCCATTAATCAATGCCCAGATGTCAAAGATTTCGCAAACTTGGAAGAGTTTTGTGGCATCTCAATCACGTTGCGTATTTTTCCTTGACGTTGACAATTGTCACAACCGGGTGAACAAAGTAGGGCATCCTTGTAGATGGTGGGCCAATAGAATCCTGAATCGAAGATTTTTCTTGCTGTGTAATTGGCACCATAGTGTCCCCCAGTAGGTCCACTGTGACAAGCTTTGAGAATGTCTAAAGCTTCTTGGCCAGAAACACAACGTCTTATCACCTGATCAGCACAGATCTTAAACAGGAAAGGATCATCCCAGAAATAGTGTTTGACATCCTTGAAGAATTTATTTTTTTGTTGGGATGTCATTCCCTTAATCACGAATTTCCCCGCATGGTAATTTGCGAAGTCTGCAAACCATGGGGTACTTTGATCTTGAAGAGCAATCGAACCAAGAGTCTCGAGAGGAAATGCTTCATTGATTTCTTTGTTATCGAGTTTGTCTTGATGCGGATTTTCGAGTCTGGACAGATGATCGGCGGCGAGATTCTCAGCTCCTTTTTTGTCTCGAATTTCAATATCAAATTCTTGGAGCAATAAGATCCACCGCATGAGTCTTGCCTTAGCATCCTTCTTGGCAAAGAGATACTTGATGGCAGAGTGGTCAGTATACACTATGCTTTTTGACATGACAAGATATGAACGAAACTTCTCAAAGGCATACACTACAGCAAGTAATTCTTTTTCTGTAGTAGTGTAGTGAGTTTGAGCCTCGTTCATAGTCTTGCTAGCATAGTGTATAGGTTGAAAATGCTTGTTTTTTCTTTGCCCGAGGACTGCCCCAATTGCGAAGTCGCTAGCATCGCACATCAGTTCAAAAGGCAAGTCCCAGTCGGGAGCAATTAAGATCGGAGCCTCAGTCAATCTTCTTTTGAGTGTGTTAAAGGAATCGACACACTCTTCAGAAAAGACAAACGGAGTCTCTTTTTCAAGCAAATGAGTCATAGGACGGGCAATTTTCGAGAAGTCCTGAATGAATCGCCGGTAAAAACCGGCGTGCCCAAGGAAACTACGGACACCTTTGACAGAAGTCGGATGAGGGAGTTTAGCTATTACTTCGACTTTAGCTCTATCAACCTCAAGTCCCGACTTAGAAATTTTATGTCCGAGAACAATGCTTCCTTTACCATAAAATGGTCTTCTCCAGTTTAAAGGACAAATTGGTGTCTTCACCGTTCAACATCTTTTCTAAATGGGATAGGGCACGTGAGAAAGAGTCCCCGAAGACCGCAAAAGTCATCCATAAATACTTCCATGTTTTTTCAATCATATCGTGGAAGATTGCCATCATACATCGGTTGGACGTGCCCGGAGCATTACATAGCCCAAAGGCATGCGACGATAGGCGAAAGTTTCCGTTATAGGCAAGTATAGGTTGTCTTTTCTTCAATCTTTGGGTCAATTGGGATCTGAAAATAAACCCGAGAAGCTATCGAGGAAACAAGTGTATTGGTTTCGCTGCTAGTCGCTTGAGATGTGGTCATAAGGCAATGGGAAATGATCTTTCCGGGTGGCTTCATTAAGCTTTCTGTAATCAATACATACTCGCCATCCCGTGACCAATCGAGTAGGAATCAGTTCATTCTCATCATTGTGATGACGGTCATGCCTCCTTTCTTAGGTACACAGTGTACCGGGCTTACCCAAGGCTGTCAGAGATGGGTGTAAAATCAAATTCCAGCGGTCGATGAGTTTTTCGACCTCCTTCTTGATAACGTCGTGGATTTTGGGTTTACCCTTTCTGACTTTGCACAAATGTTCGTGTCTCTTTCCAGTAGAAATTTTGTGAGTACAAAAAATTCTGGGTTAACACCCTTATATATCGGAGATGTTTCCAAGCGATGGCTCGCTTGTGGGACTTGAGAACCTCGAGAAGAGCTGCCTTTTCCTCTTTCTTAAGTTCTTTAGCAATTATGACAGGCTACTTATCGTCGCCTTCCAAAAAGTGTATTCATAGATGGGGGGCAGTTTTCCTTGAGTTCAACCTGGGAGGTTCATCACGGAAGATTCAACGGTTTTATCTTCCAGAGTTTGATGGTCTTTCCTTGACTTCAGCAGATATTGTTCTTGATTTGGTGAGGGGGGTGGTGGTTCACTGTTCAAAATTGCATTCTAGAAAGAAGGATGTCCCCCTCAGGATCCTGATAAGTTGGATTTCAACTTCAGATGAAGTTGGATATCTTCTCGGAGCAAGAAACGAATCAGCTCTTCAAATAAAAAAAGACAAGTCACTGTCCCCAAAAGGAGTGAGATTTGGAGAAGCAGTAGAAACAATGGCTCAAAATATGGAGTGGGTCTGCCACTCGCGGATCACGTTGGAAAAATCCTAGGACCTCTTGAGAATACTCTCACAAGCTTATCGATGACGTCGATTTTGTTTTACCGTAATATGGTTGTAATCAGCTGTGTACTTGAAAGTTTGGTCCAGATTGAATGTGACTGGTTTCCGCAACACGAAGGGTAATCGCACCTTCATAACATCTATCAATGCATGATGGTTTTCAAGAAAAACAACTCCCGAAATTAAAGGTACTCGCGGGTCTGAGTTCAAATTCAAACAACTACGAGTCTGCTGGAAATTGGAATTTTCCACATTTTACAATGAATCTTCAGGATACAATCGGTATAGTGATCGAACGGCTCAGTAGTACTAATGTTCATGCCAGTCGGGTCAATTAGGAAGTGATAGATTGTTCATACAGAATAGGCATGAGATTAATGCTCGCACCAAGAGTCGGCCAATGCGGTTGCATGTAGTAATCCCGTAAATTCCATGGAATCAGAAATCGGCCAGGGTCTCCAAGTTTCTTTGGTACTTGTTGAGGATGGACCGCCTGAGTTTGTTCTGATTTCAAAGGAAGTTTGCCCAATTCGCTCCAATATTTCTTTGTTACAATTAAGTTTTTAAAGTTGAAGCAATTTAGGCATGAGCATCAAGGCAACGTCAAAAGCTATCTCGAAACTTAAATCTCTAAAGATTCATAGAATTTTCTCGAGTTTGGTCGTTACCTTTTTCTTGCGCCTTTCATCATTCTTCTTGATGGGTTAGAAAGGAATTGATGCTTTAGGAAACAGGAGCAACAACAGGAACAACATTGGGCTCAGGATTTGGATTACGAGACTGAATTAGAACAACAGGAGGTTGGATGTCTTTGGTGCTTCCGTTATTAGCAGGAGGCATCGTGTCCTTTGTCACCTCGGCATCATGATTAACTGCTTTCGGTCCTTGGACACGATGCCTCCTGTAATACGGGAAGCACCAAAGACATCCAACCTCCTGTTGTTCATAATCTCAGTCTCGCTAATCCCAAATCCTGAGGCCAATGTTGTTCTGTTGTTCTCCTGTCCTAAAGCAATCCTTCATTTCCTCAAGAAGAAATGATGAAAGGCGCAAGGAAAAAGCTAACGACCAAATCAGAGAACCTTCTATGAAATCTTTAGAGATTTACAGTTTCGAGATTAGCTTTACCGATGCCTTGATGCTTCATGCCTAAATTTGCTTCACTTTAAAAAACTTTATTGGAAAACAAAAGAAAAATTGAGCGAATTGGCAAGAAACTCCTTTGAATCAGAAATATTCACGGTCATCCTCAAACAAGTTACCAATGCAACTTGGAGACCCTGGCCGATTTCTGTTTCATGGGTGAATTTACGGGATTACTACATGCAACGCATTGGCCGATCTTGGTGCGGCATTTCTCATGCCTTATTCGGTATGGAACATCTATCTCTTCATGAATTGACCCCCCGACTTGCCTGACATTAGAACTAGCTGACCGTTCGTCACTAAACCGATATTGGTATCGCTGTTGAAGATGTCTTTGTAAATTGTGGGAAAATTCCAATCTTCAGCATTCCAGCAGACTTCGTAGTTGTTGATTTTGAAACGACCTCGAGTCCTTTAATCTCTCGGGGAGTGTATTCTTGAAACCCAGTATGCTTTGATAGATGTTTATGATGTGAGGTTTACCCTTCGTGTTGGCAAGGAAGCCATCACATTCAATCTGACCAAACTTCAAGGCTACACAGTCTGATCTAACAACCATTATGTACGGTTAAAACAAAATCGGACGTCATCGATATGGCTTGTGATGACTATTCTCAAAGAGGTCCTAGGATTGTTCAAACGTACGATCGCAAGAGGCAGTCCCATCCATATTTTTGAGCCTATTGTTTCTATGCTTCTCCCAAAATTCACTCCTTTTCGGGAGGACAGTGACTTTCTTTTATTTGAAGAAAGCATGATTCGTTTCTTGCTCTAGAAGATGATCCACCTTCATCTGAAGTTATCCAATTATCAGGATCTGAGGGGGACAATCCTGCTTCTAGAAGCACATTTGAACAGTGAACACCACCCCCCTCCCAAATCAAGAACAATAGCTGCCTGAAGTTAGGAAAGAAACTCAAACTCTGTTGAAGAATAAAAAACCGTTGAATCTTCGTTGATGACCCTCCCGAGGTTGAACTCAAGGACTGCCAACCCCTCTTGAATACGCATTTTTGGGAAGCGACGATAAGTTGCTATGTCAATAATTGCTTACGACTTAAAAGATTGAGGAAAAGGCAGCTCTTCTCAAGGTTCTCAAGTCCCACAAGGCGACCATCGCTTTGGAACTCTCCGATTTAATGGGTGGTTTAACCAGAATTTTGTACTCACAAATTCTAATGAGAAGGAACTACGAAAACCATTTGTGCAAAGTCAGATAAGGGTAAACCCGAAAATCCACGACGTTATCAAGAAGGCAGGCGACAAAAAAAAACTACTCGAGCTGGTTGATTTACCCCATCTCTGACAGCCCTTGGGTAAGCCCGGTACACTGTGTACCTAAGAAAGGAGGCATGACCGTCATCACAAATGATGAGAATGAACTGATTCCTACTCGATTGGTCACGGGATGGCGAGTATGTATTGATTACAGAAAGCTTAATGAAGCCACCCGGAAAGATCATTTTCCCCTTGCCCTTCATGGCCCAAATGCTCGAAAGACTAGCAGGAACCAATACTCACCCTTTTGTATATCTTCATCGTTCTTGTAGTAGACAAAAACATAATCCTTCACCCATGATTTTATGGCAGACCATATTTCAAGCCCATCAACCGTAAAAGGGTAGTCTTCTATAAGGAGACGAACACCATGTGGCGAGGCCATATCCTCTACAGCCAATCCTTTGATCAACAACATATCAAAATATTATTATTGTTTTAGATTTAGCGCGGACACTCGTCGTTTCTCTGTTTCTGTTATTTCTAGGCGTAACTTGAAATTTTTGCGTTTTACGCAAACGTTTTATGAAATCATCAATTTAAAACTTAAAACTAGTTTATTTTATTTATTAGAGACATTTTAGACTAGTTTTGACTTTTTGTCATGCCGGTACGCGTTATGTGCAGTTTTTCGCTGTGCGCGGGAAGGTTTCCCGGTAAGTGATTATATGCGACTGTAGTCGTTTAGCCAATAGAAACTTAACTCAAAAGTGTGTAGTTAATAATATTTGATATTTGACAGTCAGTTAAACTGTAACTGTTTAGCGTAAAATAAGTCAACAAAAGTTAACTGTGAGTTTTCTTGTAGGAATTTGAATGAATAGGAATATGTAGATATATAGTCATAGTATTTTGAGATACTATAACTTAGAAAAAATCTCCGGTTATCACACTAACTTTGTGCTAATTCAATTTTGGTTTTAGTGTTATCATTCTCCTCATCATCAGAGTCTACAGATTTAAACCCAGAGACTGACTCAACTTTATCATTCGACATTGATTGTAAGTCAGAATCAATTTCTTCCTCTATAAGTTGATCCTTAAGGGAAAGATCAGCTGTGTTTCCCAGCATGTCCTGATCAATAAACAGAGAACCAGAGATTGTAGTAACAGGAAAAGACTTGATGAACTTGATCTATGATTCAGTGTCATAAGGGCTTTTAGACTTCTCTTTATCAGCACCTTGCTTCTTTTCATATTCATCCATCAACTATTCAAAAGTTACATCACCCATAGAGCTCATCCCAGTAAACTTCACTTCTTCCTCAACATTTTGTTTTTTTATTGCATAAACTTGTTAGTTGAAAAGGTGAATTTGTAATGAAGTTGAGGGTCGCCATTTGCTGCCCCTAAGTAGACTAGGTGTGATTATCTAGTCCCCTTAAAAGTCTAGGACTTTTGGGACTCTTTTCAGTGTGAGTTTGTAAGAAGAGGAAGGATCGCCATTCGCTGCCCCTAAGAAGATTAGGTGTGATTATCCAGTCCCCTTAAAAGTTTAAAACTTTTGGGACTCTTTTCAGTCCATACAGGGGTCTGACTTTCATGCACAGGATAGGTTAATCCTAGCTAAGTCTAGAGGTTTTAGGGTCAATCCTCAGGTGGTTAGAGCCTGAGGTATTATTCCCTGAGTGCAGACACAGAGTGTATAGAAAATTTGGAGTATTAAGTGTTGACTCTGACTCTCTATAGGGTCGGGGGTAGCCCTTAACTTCACCAATCTCTCTTAGAGATGTTTGAGATTGGTTGCTTGTAGTTCCCCTTATATTTAAAAATTGTTACCTTTTTGGCATCAACAGTCTTAGGCTGGTTTCCTTGCTCTTCTGCCGACTCGGAGGCTCCTAGACTCTGGGTGGTGTCAGCGATGAGCACTGGTTCCTCAGCGGGCTGAGTATAAGTGGTTTGTTCTCTAGGAGGTGATTCCCTGACAATTTTTGAAGCATCTGGTTTGGAGGAAGGTGGGATTCTCTTCCTCTTTGTCTTCTTGTCAGTTGGTGCTTTGGACTGAGTGACAAGCTGCACAGTGGTCTCGGATGAGGACTTATCAGCGGTGTCATCAGTATTCACATCCACAAAGGGATGGAGCAAAGACTTGATGGGTTTTTGGTGAAAGATTAGCCATATTACACATATGAGCCGTCAAAGGGACTTCATTCTCAAGTGCGGGTTTAAAAGAAGAGGTTGTAATGTGATGATGTTACAAAGTCTTGAGATTTTCATTGAAGTACGTGTCTCCCAGCAGATGTTCCATGATAAGAGAAACAAATATCTTGAGTAACAGATATTTGGTTTTCTTTCCTTCTTGCTAGTCACAAGGTGTAGCTGGACAATCAGATCAGAAAATAAAATATTTGCTATGTCAATATCCAGCCCCCAACACAAACAGTACGCAATAATTTATTGATTGACATTTAGCTGATCATGTGATCCATGCATGCGTCCCAGACATTTTACAATGTACTGTATAAGAACCCTCCATTTTGGCAAAAAATATCTAATTTTCAGCGCAGACGAATTGACGAGGTCAGAGGATGATATTGAGGTATCGTTCTCGTCAATAAGTCCCAGAGTTTCTAGACCAGCCTTCACTGTCTCCGTTGGAGGTACCGAAACAAAGTTCCCACCACGCTTTAAACCGATGATAGTTGAAAAAACAATGAGATCAAAGGATAAAGGTTTGTCAAAATGAGAGAAAGTGAAGGTGATTGAGTTCGTTGAAGTATCTGCCTCAGCTGTATACCAGAATTCCCGAAGGTATTTTGAGTAGTAGGCTAATGGTTGTTTGGTTAAAGCAGTAGATATGCAACTATTTGATAAAAAATGAAGCATAGGATGGTATGAAGCATTTTTGGATTCCACCAAGGCAATCCCATTGTTAAAGTTAATGGTACCATCTTCTACTTCAAAATGAACGTTTGATGCGGGTGAAAGTTTCTTTGGTTGTTGAGAGGTTGATTCTGAAGCCATTACTATTTTAAATGAAAGGTTTTAGCTTCTTTTGATGAAAGGATTTTGTGAGAGATGATGAAAATGGTATTATAGGGTTTTGATCTTGAAAAAGTGAAGTGTCTATGAAAAGTGTGCAAATGTTATAAAAAATAAAAATTGTTTGAGTTTCGCATTAAATGCGTAGTGGTAAAACTGTCACAAAACATGGGCTCCTTGCTCCTTCATGCACTGTAAAATCCCTTATTTTTCGAGAAAGTAGGTAGCATTTTTGAGAATATCCGAATTAAATATTAAGAATGTTTATCTTTGAACTTAATAGTTACATTTAAGTTACCTTAAAACTATTTAATATTCAAGTCAAAGGATCACTTAAAGCCTTTTTCTTATCAGAGACATGTTTTTCAATATTAAGCATACCCAACTCAGCGACCAATCTAGTAAACTAGGCTCAACTAGTGGTTTTATAAAAATATCAGCTAGTTGTAAATCAGTGGGTATAAAGTGAATCTCAATATCAACTAGTTGTAAATCTCTTGGTGAGAGTCGAAATCAGTTAATGCCTTCTCAAGCTTCATTTGGTAATTAGACGAACGGGTAGAGACCAAACCGTTTTGTGGGCTTGTGAACGTTTGAGTTCGTTCCCAGTTAAAGTTTGGTTTGTCCTTCCAGGTATCGGTGGTTTCTTTGAAATTTCTTGGTCCCTGGTTAGTAGTGAACTTCCTACTTCCCACTTCGTTGTTACGCTAGGATGCATATTCAACAAAAGCTTGTTCAGGATTTTCCATGTGGTACTAAGTATCATGGGGACCACTGCGGATCTCACATGAGGAAGTGATCTTGTTCACTTAAGTAGGTTGTATCAGAGTAAGATGAGCTTCCATCAAGAGTTGCACTTGATTTTCGAGCTCGATAAGGCAGCGGTCGGATGTACTCGAGACATCTTGAGGCAGAGAGATTGTCTTGACCGGCTTTGCAAAATCCCTTGGGTTGTTCTAACTTTCATTGTCATAGAGGGAGAGCTCCTCTAATAATGCCCATGATTCTTTGGCGTTTTTATCACGAAGCTTACCCTCGGCAGATTGGTCAATGGTTCGTCTTGTGACGGGATTGACATGGTCATAAAAAATTTGGACTTGGAGCCAAAGATCAATGCCATGATGAGGGACTTTTTGGAGTAAGTCCTTAAAACGAGTCCATGCTTCTAAAAGAGATTCTTCTTGATGTTGTTGGAACATCAAGATATCATTGCGGAATTTTATGGTCCTTCCTGATGGAAATAATTAAGCAAGGAAACGAGTAGTAAGATCCTCCCATGTGGTGATGGATCCTGCTAGAAGATGTTCAAGCCAATTGCTAGCTTGATCGCGAAGAGAAAATTGAAATAAATGCAAGCGTGTTCTTTCCCTATTTGCACCATCAAGGTCAAGTAAGTCCACAAGTTTTAAGTAATCCTTGAGGTTTTGGTTTGGATCCTCGGACCAAAGTCCATGGAATGAGCATCCGTTTTGCACCAACCGGATGGTGTCGAATCGAAGAGGTACCACATTGTTCCCTACGGGGAGCTCAATGGTATTTCTGTAGCCCTCGTGGCTAGGTTTAGAGTAATCTCCAAGAGTACGGATAGGATTCTCGTCTCCCATGGTGGTTGACGAGAATGGATTACGAAACAATTAACATACAAAAAAGATAGACTACGAGAAAGCTAATGTGCGAAAATTAAGTTCTCACTAGAAAGGATTCAAGCGAGTTGAACTAAGTTAAACTATGATCGAAACCTAACTATTCCCCACGCATCGGCGCCAAAAACTTGATGTGCGGAGTCGTAAAGGACTTCTACAGGAAGCTTTACAATCCCTTAGACAGTGTACCTAACCGTTGTAGTGTAGTATAGGCAAGACTCGGGGGTTGTTATCATTCTCTAAGGGAATAGGTTGGGAAGGCTTGATCACGGTCTAACATAACTAACAGAATTCTAAAGGGTTGAGAGAAGATTCTTTTTGTGTTTTCTATATTTTTAAGAAAGCATGTAAATATCATGGTTTTGAGAGGTTGGTTTGTTTTAGCTAATTAAACTAAATATAATCTAATCTACTAATGATAATAAAAATATGTATTTACCTAATCATGCACTACTCCTCAGATTGATTCTTCTAGATCTGTTGCTTTGTCACACTTGTGATGATCTATGTAAGTATTTCCTAAGTCATGGAATGATTTTCATGATCATACCGCAGATTTAATTTTCTCTTTAAGGCAACGCATACAAGTATGGTTAGTATATAGACTATTACATGGGCCCATATGAGTATATTTTTTAATTGTGAGATATCTATGAGGGTATCAACCATATTATGGGTAAGGTAGTATGAAGACTGTTACCGATGGTATCCTTTCTACACACTCGCGTTTCCCTAGACGTCTATGCCAATTTAATATCT
Organism: Tanacetum coccineum; assembly: GCA_026074375.1. Taxonomy (NCBI): domain Eukaryota; kingdom Viridiplantae; phylum Streptophyta; class Magnoliopsida; order Asterales; family Asteraceae; genus Tanacetum; species Tanacetum coccineum. Next base: position 74,078 of record BQNB010007937.1, on the reverse strand, counting down.
TATGTCTAGTTTTCTAGAGCCTAACGTGCATATCCATCAACAAGAAGCAACATTAAAAGGATCTACAACCTAAGTTTCATGCAATCATAAGTAAATACAAAGGATGAGGGTCTAAAATCCAACCGGGGTTAAGCTCAGCAGTTATAAAGAAGGAAGCAAGAGCATAAATCAATTTACACAACACTTAGAGATATTTATATGCTAAATGATTTAAATAAATTTACTTGATTAAAACATGGATTGAAGGTAGTTACAATAGGGTTTTGAGGCCCTAAAAATGACCTAAAAAGCTGCTGGAATGACTAGGGTTCGTCTCCCAAAAGTTATACAAGGTTACACACTTAAAACCCTAAAATGGGTTTTGTATATATAGTGAAAACGATGTGACAGCGTCACTTTAAAGTCATGACGATGTCGCCACGTGGATGATTCTATATCCTCTTTAAGTTGGCCATGTCCTGACGCCGTCGCTGGATCTCTGACGTTTTCACAATGAAGATCCTGACGCCGTCGCTTTATGATGGTGACGCCGTCTCCACGCTCTGTATGCACAATTCTTCTTGATTTTTGGTGTAAAGTCGTAATCTTGACCGTTTCTTCTCCAAATGAGCCCAAGTCACGTGTATTTCCTCCAAATGCTATCTAAGTGCTAAAAACATGAAAATAAATGATTAAGCACATAATCTGGGCATATTTGCATGATTTAGGAGGTTAAATAGCCCCAAAAAAGTGTTGATAAAATGACACCTCATCAGTAAAACAATGGACCGTAAATAGCAATATATGTTAAGCCTGTCGGCCAGTAGGTCATAATGTAAAGTTCAAATATGTATGATTGTAGTTAGCAATAATGTAGTGACCCGTGTCGATCATCTAGTAGGTTCTCTACTATAGATGCCACTATTGCATCTACTTTATTGTACTATATCGGTCATCTAGTAGGTTCTCTACTGTAGATGCCAGTATTGCATCTACTTTTGTTGTACTATAAAGAGAGGACTCGCCTCAGTAATCAAGGTGTGCAAATTTTATGTGAGTTAATTCTCTCCAAGTTTGAGTATTGAATGCTCTTGCTTCATCTGTTGAAACTTTTAAAGTTTATCAATAGCAGATTATCTGTTGAATCATTTTGATTCTGAATAACAGATACCTATCCTTGTTACTATCACGTATCAATTCAAACACAATTAGAATCATTCATTCATTAAACAAAAAACAACGTCCCCTACTAGAATTAAAATAACAAATGACCCCTACAACATATTATTTTCAATTCCTATGAACAACATGCATCCGTTGTTTAATGTTTCAAGTATTATCATGCACATGGGTATTATTTCCGCTTTAAAAATCCTGGTATCAAAGCAGCGTCAACGATGTGCTTTGTATTTTAGCAATAATGTAAATATTAGGGAGAGAGAGATGTGGATTGTTTTTCAATTCGTATGAACCATTCCTTGAAGTCTATCTTGCTATCTTTCATTCATACATCAAATACATAAAAAGCGGCAACAATACCATTGCTAACACCCTCACCCGATAATGAAAGAAATAATCAAACAAGTCCAGTATCAATTACACCAAAAACAAGAACAAAAAGCCTCCCTTAAAGAACAAATAACCACCATTGAAAAAGAAGAAAAAGAACCACAAGACCTTTTACAAAGGGTAACCCAAAATAATAAATCAAGATCAGAAATAATAGAAACACCAACCCAAACATTAACATCAAGAACCCCAAGGCACCCCTTCAATAGTTGTTTTTTTAGAAGGACAACGAGAGCCCATCCACAATAATGGTATGATTACAGACAGAAGATGAAGACAAAAAAAGAAAGATCAAGAACCAAGAATTATTGATACCACGCGTCTACGATCAACATCGTCACTTTTTAGCGTGGGAAGATGTGGTTTGTTTTTAGTAATAATGTATAAAAATCGTGGGATTTTGTAAGCTTATGACGGCAAAAGCAATAATAATGTTGCAATAATTTAAAGTAACGTAAAGGAATGTTGTATAGATCAGCAATAATGTAGTGACCCGTGTCGATCATCTAGTAGGTTCTCTACTGTAGATGCCACTATTGCATCTACTTTATTGTACTATAAATAGAGGGCTCTCCAAAAACTTAAGAGTTTCAACAGATAAAGCAAGAGTATTTAGTACTCAAACTTAGAGAGATTTTAATTCATATAAAAATTACACACTTTGATTATGAGGCGAGGCCTCTATTTATATTGCAATAAAGTAGATGCGACAGTGGCATCTATAGTAGAGAACCCACTAGATGACCAACATAGTACAATAAAGTAGATGCAATAGTGAAGTTTAAGACATGTATAAATATTATATAAATGATTCTAAAATGTTTCGCAAAAATTTATAAAAAAAACGAACCAACACTATTCATCTCAGGAAATAGTGCACAAGTTATAAAATAGTGCGTAACTTTCTCGTTTTAAGCCCGTTTCTTAAGTTTCTTATGTCCACGCTTTCGTATTAAGACGACGTATCAAAATTTGACATTTTTGTATTTTATGTCCTCTGGTGAACAGTACTTTTTACTGTTCACACCAGTTATTAAGTTATTTTAGTTATCGTAAAACTCGTAAATGTCGTATCTTATTCGTTATAGCTCCGTTTTTAGCGATTCTTTCGAGTACGTCTTTGTTATTGAAAGTTCTAATTATTTATGATATTTTCCAAAAATAAATACCTCTGATGAACAGTAACTTTTTATAAAAGTATTAATTATCGTATAACTCGTAAATTACGTATCTTTTTCGTTATAAATCGGTTTTTCGAGTTTCTTACCTTTTTGGAATCGTCATGAGACGTACTATTTTATAAAAATATAAAATAAATATCTTAAATTTCGAAATAAAACAGAATGTTTTGAGTATTTTGTTAAAATGTGTTTACAACTTAATTTTAAGACCTTTTAGCTTAACCACTTTGTTATATGTCCAAGACAACACTCATTTTCACATGTCTTCCATCCTTAGGGTCTCTAGTACATCATTTGTTCATTTGTCCAAGTTAATAAGTCCATAACACACTTTTAGCTCATAAACTTTCTTAAGTAAACTTTAATTACAAGTTTATACTTATACATTTTCCACTTAAACCAACATGATACCATACTTATATATTCATTATGACATGATATTAACAACTATATAACATGTGTAAAAGTTCATAAAACCATGGTTACAAGTATAAATCCATTTTACAAGTTAAATATATTCTAATGGTGATTTTTTGCTACATAGAACATTATATACATACAAAATCATGAAAATGAAAAGATAAGGGCTCTTAGATAACCTTAGGGTGATAAATGATGATGAGAAATATAATCTAAACCCTTGTTTAGATTTTTAAACCAAGCTTGCAACCAAGAAACCCTAACTTTCCAATTGAAAATCCTAGCTTCCTTTCTTTGATAAATACTTGTAAATGGTTAACCAAGGCTTCAAATCACCTTGAGGTATCTTAGATATGTAGTAGGAATGCTTGTAAGTGTTGTAAATAAATTTTGTATGGGTTGTTTATGTTGTTTAGAGAAAAAGGAGATAATGTTGTTTTTCACCAAGAAAATGAAAGAGTGTGTGTATTTCTTACTTGCACTTGTCTTATATATTAGGAAGACTAGTCAAAAGTGCTTAAGAAAGTCTTTAGACACAAAGAGTAAAATAGGGAAGTCTTTGGTCAAGTCTTAGACATAAGGTTTAATGAGTTGAAATTATACATGGTACTTTGTGTTCTTATGTTCCCTTAGATGGTAGTTAGTTCAAGATTCCAAGGAAAAGAATGACTAGCTAAAGTCTTGATAAAAATGAAAGTAATACTTGCATTTACTTGAAGTTGTAGTTTTTATTTATCATTATATACTTGAGATTTAAATTCCTTGGTTGGTTTATTAATGTGGGACGACACCAAATAAAACCATGGGTAAAGTTTTATAAAAACTTTGAGTATTGGGTATAAAAGTGGGTATTTGTTGAAGCGTAGAAAAGTTTTGGTGGTTCCGGGTATGCCTAAATGGATTAAATTGCGAAACGTAAACGTTTTACGTAACCAATAAAAATAAAATATAAAAAAAGTTGATTATTACTTTCTATTTTCTCATTTTTTAAAACTTTTGAAAAGGCTAAAATAAGAACTTTAAAAAGAACTTTTTTTGGAACTTGCAAATAGGCTCGAAATAGCAAAACAAGATGGCCAGTATTAACTTTCAAACTTAAGCAAAAACAGCAAACTGTTGGCTAGTTTTTTGAGTACAATAAGCAACTAAATGACAAATAAGCTAAGATATGCCCTACACTACACCTATTAAGCAGCTAAGAGCAAAAATAAGCTAAGAATTTAAGACAGATAAGCTAGAAAAAGTAAATAAGCTAAAAAAAACTAATAAACACTTAGAATTTACTCTAAAATGGCAAATAAGCTTATATATGCTCTAAACTAAAACCATAGCTTAAAGGGGCTTTATCCTATCTAAAAAGCTAGGCTAATCCTAAATAAGCAGAAATAATAAGCTAATAAGCTTCAATAAGCAAAAATACTAACTTGGAGTTAGTATTGTTAGGTGAAATGCCAAAAGGCCCTTTTCTAGTTTAAAAATAAGCTACCTAGAGGGGATTTTGGCTTTCTGGCTTATAGGAGCTTAAAGAGCTACTTATAGGCTTTCTAGAAAAGCAAAGAAACCTAGGGTTTTACTAACAAATAAGCGAGAAAAAGGGGTGAGAAAAATGGGTTTTGCACCAGGGGAGTTCTTTTGGTATTCTTTCAAGTAACAAATGGCAAAATGCAAGCCAAGGAATAGGCAACTAATAAGCTATCAACTGATATACTAGCTTAAAACAGATGGAGACTAGATCAAATTTGAGCTTGTGCTAAAAGCATCAAATGCTAAAACAATTTTTAATATACTGATATGGATAATTGAAAGAGGGCTTTTTGAAGTAAAAAAATTTGACTTGTTAAAGTTGACAGATTGAGCAAAACTAAGGGAGACATAAAAGAGGACTTGAACTACTCTTTTTGTTGGACACACATAAAACAACACTAAAAACAACCTTTAAAAACAGTTTTAAAAAGCTTAATCTAATAAGCTCTTGGTGACTGTCTTATCACCACAGTTTTAAGAGGGCTTATAAAAAAAACTTAAAAACCACTTTTATACTTAAATTTTTTGTAAAACAGATTGAAAATGACAAAAAATGCTTGTTTAAATTTGGCCTAGTGGACCAAGGATTTAAACTCAAAACTGGACCCATTTTGAAACACTTAACCCAAACACCCCTTAAACTTTTAAAAGTGGTTCTTAGACTGATAAAAGGGTTTTTAAGCAAAGATATTTAGAACATTTAGTACAATACCAAGTAAGCAAATTCCAAGGCAAAAGATAAACACCCTTATTAAGCAAATAAGCAATGAGAAGTTAAGCACATAAGAGCAGTTTAAAAACCAAAAATTCCAAGAGAAGAACAAATAAGCATAGTCAAAGAACAAATAGCATATGACAAACATAAAATAAGCAATGTTAGCATAAAATAGCAGGGTATAAAACAAGAGATAAGCACAATAATCAAACTTTTAGCAATGTACAGTAACTTTAAAGAAAATGAAGGAAAATGGACTTACAATACCCTTTGCTCAAAACAAGGGTGATAAAAAAGATTCTACAAGCTCTAGCTTGTATAAAACAAGCTAGTAAGAGTCCATAAGCACTTCCCTTGTTTGCTTATCATCCAGTTTAAGCTGAGGTACTTTTGAGGGGAGGGTTTTTTTGGTTTTTTTATAAATTTTCTTAATACTTTATATACTTAAGTGGCATTTTGTTAAAACAGGTTGATTAAGGAGTTAAATAAGAGCTTATATGAGCTTTTAGAACATAAGTTAACACTTAAATTTCAATAGAACTTAAAACAGAATTTTAAAAATCAAAGCAGAATTTCATTAAATTTATAAGAAAAACATTACACTGAAAGTAAAAGTGAATTAAAAACTAAGCTAGGTTAAAAACTATATATCTTAAAAACTAACTGCCTCCATGGGCTTACAAGATGGCCTATTTATATTAGGCTAATGAACATTCTAGGTCTTCTTTCTTGGTTGTGTTTCTTTGCTGAGGCAGAAACTAGTATGTGTTTGTTGTGTGAGTAACATCCCAAATATCTTGGGCCATTCATCTTGACGTGTGCCCAATCCAAGTCATCACGACCATTGATTTTTCTTGCCCAATGAACATCAAAGGGATTGCCAACGTGTCCTTGTTGGTTTGTGAGGTGGGGGAGGGTGGTGGTGATGTTTTTGGCCGTTTATGAATAGTGGTCGAGAAGGGGGGGACAGGGAAGCGTGAACAGTGGGGTTTGGTTTGGGCGGGAAAATTTGTTATAACGGGAGTGTGGGGAAAGGTTTGTGGAGTTGGCAAAACAAGCCCTCCAAGGTGTATGTTGTTGTTGCAAATTAAGTCCTTGTGGTGTTATGAAGTTTTGAAATGTGGCAGAAAAGGCCCCTCAAAGTTATAAGGGGTTTTGCAAAGTTAGTCCCTAAAGGGACTAATGAAGTTATGGTTAAAGGGTTTTTGGGTTTTAACGGGCTGTTGGTTATTGTTTGGGCTTTTTGTATGGGCCGGTTATAAGATTTGGACTTTGGGCCTTTTAAAGTCTTCATTAAATATACTAATGGGCTTATCCGGCCCATTAGATGGGTTCGGGTGGGCCCATTAAGTATTCTTCATTTTCGGCATCGGTTTTGACTGTTGACTTTGTCGGGGTTGACTTTGACTTTTGTTGACTTTGGCTTCGATTTGACTTTGTCTTTTCACGCTTTTCCATTCCGTGCTCGATTTTGTCCGTTTTTGCTTGATTTTTCGTCCTTTTGTCGGATATCCGTTTCCTGCACAAAATAAGTGAAAACATACAAATACAATGTATTTTTGGTACGTTTACGTTTGGGTATTAAGTCCGATTTTATGGTGAAATGGTATCGGGTAATTTTAAAGCTACCAAAATCCCCTCATATTATGACATTTGCCGTCGTGGCTCACCAAATGTATGAAGTAAGCACTTAGAAAACTAAGAATCTCGATCCCCCCTCAACTAATAACCTCAAAAAGTAGCTAAGTGTTCGTCAAGGGGAATTTAAAGACTCTAAATTTTTGAAAAGCCCCCGTCTTTACCATTTTTTTAATATATACTCTTATTCCTACACATATATTTTTGTATTTTTTATTTTTCTCATTTTTTTGTAGTTTTCATATGAAGCAACTAACTAGAACGTTTGACTTTCGTTATTTTATAACTTTTAGGGATCATAGAACAAGATGCATTTCGATTTGAGAATGCCCCAAAAAGGATAAATTCATCGTTCCCGACTTTTCACTTATTCCAAACCAAGCTTAAAACAAAATCATCGTTAATTATGAGTTAAGATGCTAACACTACTCATATTCGCAACTTGTAAACTTTTCACTCCCGACAATTATTATATCTTAAGTGTATGTGCTATTTTGAATTTCAACTTTGGATCAATGTTTTGCAAAATTCTATGCTTCACATTTCACTCGAGAATAATGAGTTTAAAGGCGAGATCATCCCATGTAGCGACTTTCATCTCGGCACATCCCCACCTTGCGGTTAAGTGACCAGGCTTTTGACACCCCACAGAGACTAGTATCGGGACTCACGGACCTTAGGTTTCAAAAACTCTCAGGTTTCCCGTTTATACATAGCTTATAGAATAGAATAGCCAAAGTTCAAAAGCATATTTGAATTTAACAAAAATAGATCTATTTATTAATTCACACTTAAATATTAAACACTTATGCAATTGTAACCCTCGACCTTTTAGAAGGCTGCAACATCGGTTGTGAGCCGGCAAGATGCAGCAAACTTTTATCAGCCCACAGTTTATATTTATTACATTTTTTCATTTTTCATTATCATTTTTTTTAATATATGACAAGACGTCTTTTTGAAAAATTCAAGTATAAATTTGAACTAAGGCTAAAGTTTTTGCTATATACTACATAAAAATTATTGATTTAAGTTTAATCTCCAAAAGTAGCACGTATATTAATCAGGTTAAGAGCTTATGGGAGAAAAAGCGACAAATTACACACATGAGCTCTTAAGATTTCCAAATAATCCTTGTTTAGCATCCAACTCATACTTAACACTATCATTTTTCGTTCTTCGCAAATATTCGCGAACGCTAAGCCTAAATGTTAAGGAACAAGCTAGAGCTCAACACGCTCGATCGGGTCAAAATTTACTCTTATTCTACCCAGCAGGAAAGTCAAAATTGTGACAAAACACTTATTTTGTTTTTGAAAATTTTTAAAATTTTTCATTTTTTTGAAATTTTGGTGGTAAAAACGGGATTACGTGAAAACAACGGCTGCAGGCACAATCAAATCGAAGATCCCCCCATACTAGAATGAAACATTGTCCTCAATGTTTTTACGAAGGGTTTCTACGTAAATCCTAAGCCGTTTATGAATTATGCTAAAGATAAACGTTAGTCGATAAGATTTGGATATCGGATTCCCAAATGAAGCTGAGGATTTGAAGCTCTTGTGATCGAAGGACAAAAACCGCGAGCACGAGAGGCTTCAAAATCCGGGCAATCCTGGACAATACAGCACAAAACACAAAACATGGAAAAGGAAGAGGCGAGCCTTCTCACAACAACAAACACTTATTCATTACTACTAAACTAGCATACTACTACTACGGATAAACTAGGATAAGCATGGGGTGCCTCCCACGAAGCGCTTGTTTAGGGTCACTTAGCTTGACCCAATCCCCGAATTTAATTGTCCTTAGGGAAGGTTTAGAGATCCGGGATATCCTTAGCAGGGACATCCCCTCCAAAATAGTGCTTCAGACGATGACCATTTACTTTGAAGTTTGGCCCGGAGTTTTGGGATAACTCAACGGTGCCATACGGAAAGACTTGAACAATGGTAAATGGTCCTGACCAGCGGGATTTCAACTTGCCGGAGAAAATTTTCAATCTTGAGTTAAAGAGGAGGACTTGATCACCGACGTTGAAAACGCGGTTTTTGATCTTTGCGTCATGGATCCTCTTAGTTTTCTCTTTGTAAATCAAAGAATTTTCATAGGCTTGATCACGCAGTTCACTTAATTCATTTAGTTAAACTTTGCGTTGATCACCCGTGGTTTTGAGATCAAAGTTTGCATGTTTAAGGGCCCAGTAAGCTTTGTGCTCCAACTCAATCGGCAGATGACATGCCTTTCCATATACAAGCTTGTACGGAGTACACCCGATGGGTGTTTTGTATGCTGTACGGAAGGCCCAGAGAGCGTCATCTAGTTTGTCCGACCAAGAGGCACGATTTTCGCCCACTGTCCTTTCAAGAATTCTTTTTAAACCACGATTCGATACTTCAACCTGCCCACTTGTCTGTGGGTGATACGCGGTGGAGAGACGATGAGTGACTCCATATTTAAGCATGACCTTTGCAAACTGGTCATTGCAAAAATGTGTTCCACGATCACTGATGATGGCACGGGGAGCACCAAATCTGGCAAAGAGAGATTTAAGAAATTTGCAAACTACTCGGGCGTCGTTGGTGGGGAGCGCCTTTGCTTCAACCCATTTTGACAGATAGTCGACAGCCACAAGTATGTATTTGTTGCCTTTAGAAGATGGGAAGGGTCCCATGAAGTCGATGCCCCAAACGTCAAAGATTTCACAAACTTGGATGGAATTTTGAGGCATCTCATCCCTTTGTGAAATTTTTCCTTGTCGTTGGCACGAGTCACAATTTTTAACCAACTCGTGTGCATCCTTGTATATTGAAGGCCAAAAGAATCCGGCATCAAAGACCTTTTTGGCGGTGAGATTTGCACCATGATGTCCCCCGGTGGGTCCATTGTGGCAAGCTTCGAGAATGTCGAGAGCTTCTTTGCCGTGCACACACCGCCGGATCATTTGATCCGCACAGATTTTAAACAAGAAGGGGTCATCCCAGAAGTAGTGTTTGACATCTTTGAAAAACTTGTTTTTCTGTTGGGATGACATTCCCTTGACAATGAAATTCCCCGCATGGTAGTTTGCAAAATCTGCAAACCATGGGGTACTATCAGCACGAAGAGCAACCGATCCAAGAGTTTCGAGAGGGAATGTTTCAGTGATTTCCTTGTTCTCGAGTTTATCTTGATGAGGGTTCTCAAGTCTTGAAAGATGATCGGCGGCCAGATTTTCTGCTCCTTTTTTGTCTCGGATGATAACATCAAATTCTTGGAGCAAAAGGATCCACCGCATCAGTCTTGGCTTAGCATCCTTTTTAGTAAAGAGATACTTTATAGCAGAATGGTCGGTATACACTATGCTCTTAGACAAAACAAGATACGACCAAAATTTCTCAAAAGCTGTAGTTGTAATGTGCTTGAGCCTCGGTCATGGTTTTGCTTGAAAGTGTATCGGCTGGACAGTGCTTGGACTTGTTGCTCTAGGACTGCCACTTCATCTTAAGGGTTTCAATGCCTCGATGATTCCTTTGAGAAGATAAACGGAGATTTTCTTTTTCAGGCAGGTGGGTCATAGGCGGGACGATTTTGGAAAAAAATCCTGAAGAAATCGTGGTTAGAACCGGCATGAACGAGGGAAGAATCCGTTCCCTTACACGGTGTTGGATGAGGCAGTTTGGCAATGACGTCTACTTTTGTTCTATCAACTCACTCCCGGAATTAGAAATCCTTATGGCCATCGATATTCCTTCTTGTCATAAAGTGGCCTTTTCATAATTTTGCACAAGATTGGTGTTTCACACTTTGGAGATTTTGTCTAAGTGGAAAGGCAAGCGCGAGAAAGAATCATGAAAACTGAGATCATCCATGAAGACTTTCCATGGTTTTTTCATCCTATCGTGAAAGCTTGCAACATACACCTTTGGAACGTGCCCGGTGCATTGCATAACCCAAAAGGCATGCGACGATAGGCAAATGTCCCGTTAGGGCAATTGAAGTATTTTTTTGACAAGTGGGTAATTCGGGGGATCTGAAATTAGCGGAGCAATCGTCCAAAAGCATTAGTACTCTTTTCCGGCTAATCTTTCAAGCATCTGATATAAATGGCAACGGGAAATGGTCTTTCGTGTTTGATCATTGAGTTTCGGTAGTCGATGCAAACTCGCCATCCCATAACCAACCTAGTGGGTATTAACTCATTTTCTTCATTTTTTACTCGGTTATGCTCCTTTTTAGGGGACACAATGATCGGCTACAGGGGACTTTTAAAGATAGGGTAAATTAAACCCGGCATTAGAAGTTTGATAACTTTTGCTTAAATAACCTATGGATTTTGGAGGTTAAACCTTCTTGATGTTGAACTCGGGTTTGGCATTTTTCTCCATCAGAAAGTTATGGCGTGCAAAACTGTGGCTCTATCCCTTTAATATAAAAATCTTTAAGCTATGCATGTTTGAGTGACTTAAGACTTGATCAGGGCAGTTTTTTTCCTCATCTTCAAGTTTTTAGCGATTATGACGGGTAATTTGTCATCACCCTGAAAGCTCTACTCAAGATGGGATGGTAAGGTCTATGAGTTCTAGGTCGGGAGGATCTTCACGAAGATTTAATCTTTTCAGGCACATTAATTTCAAAATAGTGACGGAGGCGAGAGTTGGGTCATCTTGATGAAATTAACAATTCTCAAGGTAAAATGTATTTTTTTTCCTCAGAGTCATAGATGCCGTCAACACAGGTGGTATTGAATCATATGTTAAGTAATGATCGATCTCTTATTAGAAAATTCTTTTGAAGGGAGGTGGAAAGATGGAGAGAAGAATCGATCATAAGGTAGATGTAGAAGTGGGATCTGTCACTTCAGAAATTTAAGTACTTCTTGAACTTTTTATTCACAAGCAATGTCAATAACATGAATCGGTTACCGATTTCAATGATATTGTTGGAGAAGTCTTAGTATCACCTATTTGAAGGTTACGGATGGTCATCATTGTCTAAGGGTATTTGTTCACGTGAACATTATTAAGGCAGTGCCATCCTAAGAAAGGTCTTCCTAAGATTAGGGGAACCGGGATCGGAAGTAATCAACGACCACAAAATCGGCAAGACGAAGAACGTTCCAACTTTCACGAAAACATCCTCGGCGATGCGGTTGGAGTAGAAATCATTCGGTCGGCAAGTTCAAGTATCATTCGGGTTTTGGTTCACAAGTGGGAGATTTAGTTCTTTCCAATGGAGAAGGATAGGTTGATGCTTACCGAGAGCGTGCTTGCCAAGCTTGTCATTCATCTTGAAAATCCAGGTATTATAGAAAATCTATGGGGTCGCCAGTTTTTCGGGAATTTTTTTAGTAAACGCGAGTCAAATTTTGTTTACCGGTGTCTTTTTCAACACAATTATTTATATCTTTGTCATTGAGAGCTTTCTATAAATTGGTGCAAATTTGGGAGTGTAGTGAGAGGTCGCGAAAAACATGCTCGAAATGGAGATTTCGAAAAATCTATAAAATTTGAAGATGAAGATTTCGTCTTTTTCACGGAGCTTTTCTCGTTGGCCCTTGAAGGATAAGGGAATGTTGGTTTTAGTCTTTGATGCAACAACGGGTACCAATATGGTATTAGTTCTGGACAGGAGGTTGGATTGTTTCGGTGTTGGTTGCAGGTCCTTTGTCACGGGTTATTTTCATTTCGTTAGGAGAGAAGAAATTTTGAGGTATTATAGGAAACCACCATTGACTAGTGATTGCTTTCACATCACCTTTGGGTAGCCTGTGTTGTTGGAAGAGAACCGAGGAGTAGAAGCGGTATTAATTTAGAATTTGGTGATCAGGTCGTTATATTTGCATTTGATTTTGATATTTGAAAAACCGCGTCAATAGCTTGGAGTTAGTTATCCAAAATCGGACATAGACAACTATGTGGAGGCGGCAACCATCTGAGGTCGGTAACTGGCATTCCCTTGGTTGTAGTTAACTGCGGCGGCTTGTGACACGTATTCTTGGATATTGTCACGATAAATGTTGCCATCGGTGGCTGGACAATTTTGGTAAGAATGACCACCCCCGCAAGTTACACAACTTTGCTCGACTGCTTTTACAGGAGCGGGAGCTGGAGTTTGGTTTTTCTTATCGAGAATCAATGCTCTAACCATATCTTTCAGCTCAGCAACATCGGATGAAACTGCTGGGGTAGAAGAGCTCGTACTCACTTTGGAAACAATGGCCTTGCTTCGTGATTGACGAACTTTGGACTTGCTCTCGATGATTTTTAGGCATTCTCGAGGCATTTTATCCAGAAAGTTACCACCCGCAGCGGAGTTCAATGAATCTTGATCATTCGAATTTAGGGCATTATAGAATGTATCGAGTTGATGCAATTCTGAAAACCCATGATGCGGGCATCCCCTAAGAAGATCATTGAATCGGTCCCATGCCTCGTAAAACGTTTCATCAAATTTTTGTTGAAATCTCGTGATTTCATTTCGAAGATTTGTTGTTTTAGAGGGAGGGAAGAATTTGTTAATGAATTTCGAAACAAGATCATCCCATGTAAGAATCGATCGAGGGGGTTCTTTTTCAAGCCAAATCCGGGCGGCTCCCTCGAGGGAAAATGGGAAAAGCATAAGCTTAACCGACGTACTCGGGACGTTCGGGAACTTCATCGTAGAAGTGATCTTGTTGAAATATCGGATGTGAGCATGTGGGTCTTCTTTATCATGTCCAAAAAATTGCTTGTTTTGAACAAGATTAAGTAGACCATGCTTGATCTCAAAGTTGTTCGCGGTAATTTCGGGAACAACGATCGCATCCTCGTAACCCTCGGTGGGTGCTTCGAGTAATTGCGCCATAGTATGATTATCGGCCATCGTAACTATGGGATGATTGAAAGTTTCTTGATTGTTATTTGGTTTCTCAAGATTGGGTGATTCAACAGAAGTTTGTCGGACTTGTTGTTGTCGACGTTTACGGGCTTGAGAACGAGTGCGCATGCACAAAATAAAAATATAAAAAGAAAATTTACACTAATTTTTTTTTTGTTTTTTTTTTGATTTATTCACAATGTATTTTAACGGACAACGAGGTATGACAACTTCAACCAAATAATCTATTTACTTTACGGTAGCTCTCAAAATGATAAACGCACAGGTGAGCAGAGGATTAGGAATAGCGCAAAGCTTATTTCTCCTTTCGGGTTGTAGTTCCTCGGAACAACCCTACTTATACCCACTTTTTAGTTTGTTAATCAAATCGAGGTGAGTCGTACGTCGTAAGAGACACAAATGGCAAGTTTTTAAATCTTTTGTTCGGGAACTTATTGATGGATAATACTTCAATGGAAAGTATTATATGTTGGTGTTCTTTTACCAACTTGGTGAATTTATTTATTTATTTATTTGATTAAGACAATGCTTTTATATTTTTTGTTTTTTTTTAAATGAAAAATATTTTTGTATTTTTATAAAAATTAAAGAGATATTCACAAATTCAAACATAATTTGTCAAACGTAACGATAATCATTTTACACCTCCGGCAAAGCGCTCCAAAAATGATTTCGTCCAATAATATATATATATATATATATATATATATATATATATATCTAATATATAAGCAAACACTCAACCAATTTCCTTTGACCAAGGCAAGAAGTCAAAATTTACTAAATAAAATATATATGTGTCCGGAAGTTTGATTTCCCGGGTCGTTATGTCCCAACGAGGCTTGAATGGAAAATCGAATGACGAATTGATAAACGATGTTTGAATATGACAAGGTTATGATGGTTCTATTTCTCTGCCAGTTAAAATAGCAAAAACGATTAAATAAAACAAAAACGAAAGCTAGAACAATATAATCAAAATGTAAGAAAAAATGTAAAAACGAGCTGAGTGGCTAAAAAAAACTAAATTTTGCGCATTAAGTTAAACCACTAGAACATTTTTAAAGCTAAAATAGATTCTACTGACTTAAAACGAAGTTTAAAAAAATTAACTAAAAACGGGAGTTCTTAAGAACCACAAACGAGGTCAAGACAAGACGAGAACCATCCCGTTCTTTAATAAGTGAAAAGTTGCAAAAAATGACCTACATATGTAAATTTATTTTTCCCTAGAAAAATATAGATAAAAAGAAAATTTTTTAAAAAGATTTGTATTTTTCTGATTTTTATTTTATTTTTTATGAATTTTTTAAATTTTTAAAGAAAATAAATTATAAAAAATACTAGAAGTTTATAAAAAAATCTGAAAAAATTACACAAGCTAGCTAAAAGGCTGAGGGTCCTATGAAAAATAAGCTGGAGTAACCAGCTTATCAAATAAGCTGGAAAATAAGCTGGAACAGCTTATATGGGCAATGGGCTAAAAAGTCCTTAAGTAGAAAACAAAAGAAGTCTCTACATAAATGATGAGTCTATTGTAAGCACAGCGGAAGAGACCTTTGGTTAAAAGGTTTGGGAGGCATGGTATAGGTCTTGGGTCGAGCCTCGGCTTCACCCTTGCTTCCCTCTCAGCGAACCTATTTTAAAATCCTTATTGTTTAAACAACTATTTTTTTAATAACCAAAAATTAAGCAACTTTAAAAAAGGAATTTTTTTTATAACTTACAAATAAGCACATAAATAAGCTAAACAAACAGGCAGATATGCCTTTTTTGTACACTAAGTGAAAAATTAAGCTAAGTTACGGGCTTATTGGCTAAATAAGCTACTAAGAAGTAAATTAAGTTGTCCTAAGGCTAAACTAACCTAAATAAGCAAATTGCATATAGAAAAATCAAAAATGAAAGAAATATAAGCAAAGAAAAGCTAAAAGCTGTTGACAAAAAAAGGGTGAAAAACTGACAAATAGGGGTAACTTTTGGGCTAAAAAATAAGCCTCTAAAAAAGAATCTTATGGGTATATTAAGCTATGAAACCTAAAAATAAGACATAAAAAACTCTAAGAAAAAAGCATTAAAAATCATTTTGAAATCAAAATAAGCTAAAAAAAGCTGAATAAAAAGCTATGGCAGGCAGATTTCACAAAGGCTTATTAACTCTATCTTTTTGATTTATACACAAATAAGCTGACAAAGAGTGAAATAAGCAAACACAGAAATTAAAACAATCACAATAAGCAATAAAATCAAAAAGGCCATAAAAAACACCAAATATGCAAAAATGGGTTTTTTGAGCTTCTCAAGACACCAGGGGACTTTTTGGATTGACAGATTGAAAAATAAGTTCTTATAGCTCAAAATAAGCTAATGAATCCTCAAAGGCTATAAACCTAACTAAATCACTAATGCAACGAAGAAATGATAACAAATGCAAAACTATAAGGCAAATCTCAAATAAGCTTTTGATCTTAAGGTTGTTTGGAAAACAGCCAAATGCCTACTTTTGGCTTAAAAATATACCCCGAAAGGTGTTTAAGGCTTTGGGCTTTTGGGCTTATTAAAGACTATAAGCTTATTTAAAAATGTAGAATCTAAGCTTTCCAGCTTAAATAAGCCAGACAAAGGTTGCCAATTTCTAGTTTTGCACCAGGGCAAAACAAAGCAAACCAGCCCTTTAAAGAACACGTTTTAAATAACATATATTTTTTTTGTAAATATTTAATTTTTAGTATATAACCTATTTGGAAAAATTAATTTTTTTGACACATTTATAGGGGCTTATAAATAATCCACCATAAGACAGACCCTTAATCACTTATAAGCTATAAAAAGGAAAAGAGGACATAAAAAACTATGAGGAAAAGCACACTTTAATTATTTTAAACAACTAATAAGCAAAAAAAGCTAATTAAAAAGAGTAGTATTAACTTTAAAGTTAATACTGCCAAAGGTGTATTAAAATGAAAAAGGCTTTAAAAAGCTAAACTATGGGCTGAATTAAACTAGAATAAGCTGAAATGGACTTAGTCTAAACTAATAAGCAATTCGTAAACTAAATAAGCCAATGGGAAGAATGCAAGTATACTCCAATTAAGCCATTTTTCCCAAATTGTAAAAAAATTCTACAAAACAGCCCTGGTGGCTTTTTGGACTTAAAAATAAGCTGGCAAATGATATCCTAGTCCGAAATAAAGCAAAAACAGATTGAATATTAAGCTCATAGACTAATAATCAAGACTCAAAAAGCATTTTTGAAAGGTTTTATCTGTATAAGGCCAGAATAAGCTAATGAAAAAGCTCAAAATTCATTTTTTAATACTTATATGCAGATTTTGGCTAAAGTTTTAAACACAATCACCCTTTCTAACTCTTATTCTCTGACATTAAAAAACTTTAAATTAACGATGCAAACTAAACCTAATATGCACTTTAACTATAGATTCAAAATAAGCTAATGCAAATAAGTAAATGTACACACAGATGCCATATAAGCTAACCTTAAGGTGGTTTTTGAAATTCAGCTAAAAAACTTATTACAAACTACTAATTAGACTTAACTTAAGATAAACTAAACTGACCCAAAGACCTTAACCCATGCATGAGCCAAAATGACCCATTTTATCCCTTGTCCCAAACACTCCTTTAAGTTTCAAAAAGGGATTTTTAAGCTGATTTAAGGAGATTTAGGCCAAGGGTCTTAAAGACAAAGGCTTGTACATGACTAATAAGCATCAATAAGCATAATGAAAAAGAAAATAAGCATAATTAAGCTAAAAAATAAGCTAATGCAGAAAATAAGCTTAAAATCAAAGAAAAGAGACTTACAAAAGCCTTAGCTCTAAACCAAGGCTATCAATGCTCATTAGAGCTTACTCAACAAAGCTCTAGCTTGTATTTAACAAGCTAGTGAGTCCATAAGCCCATCCAAAATCAGGCTAACATCAACCAAATTATAAGCTGATGGTAAATTTTGTGGAAGATGTTTCTGATTTTTGTATTTTCTACTTTAACTTTTAGTTCACTCAATGAAGAAAGCTTATAAATAATAGCTATACAAGAGTTTTTTTAACTCACTTAATCACATATAACAACTTTAACTACTTGGACTTTAAAAAGATTGAAATTTGACTTTAAACACCATCAAATTTTCATAAACTTTGAAAATTATACAATGCGAAAGAAAAGGTTTAACTAAGCCAGAAAAATAAAAAAAATGAGTACTTAAAATAAAAATTTACAGATTAACTAAGATTAATCAAGATGCCTTACAGGCTTACAAAAGGCTCATATTTATAGCCGACAGTCTTCTCTGTCTTGGTCTTCAGGGCAGGCTGTGCTTCCTTGTGAGAGCTTCAAAGGGTGTGTTAGTTGTAGTAGAGGCTTAGACAAAAACCTAATCTCAAGCCCTTGAACTCATCTTGTGCTTCTTTGATCTTCTTAGCCATCGAATTTGCTTGGAAATGGTAAGATTGCCAACTTGGCAATCTTATAGTGGCAGAGAGGGGTTTAGTGAGTGAAGGGGATGGTTTAACCATGGGTAAATTAGGGGTTGTATGTTAAAAGGTGGGGAGAAGAACTCTAGTGAGTGGTGTTTGGGGTTTTTTTGGCGGGAAAATGAGTTTACAAAAAGGGACAGGAAAGTTTTTGCGTGCGGTTTGCCAACGTTTGGCCCCTTGAAGCTCTATATGTTTATTTTCAAATTTCGTCCCTTGATAGGTAATACAAGGTTGAGGGGTTGGCAGTAAATGCCCCCTCAACCGTATAACTCGAATTGCAACTTAGTCCCTATAAAAATATATAATACGATATGAGGGGTTTGGCAGGAATGCCTCCTCCTACATGTATTAAACTAAATGCAATTTAGCCATTTGTCTTTGTTTCCTTTGTAATATAACTTTGGGAATTGGCCCTTACAGTCCCTCAAATTATATTCTTTTCTAATTCAGCTTCTTGGAGTTGACTTGACTTTGTCAGGGTTGACTTTGACTTTGACTGTTTGACTTTTCTGTTGACTTTTTGACTTATTGGCTTCGATTTGGCTTCGTCTTTTCACACATTTCCATTCCGTGCTTAGTTTTGTCATTTTTGGCGTTGTTTTTCGTCCTTTTGTGTGATATCCGTTTCTTGCACAATACAAATGGAAAACAAACATATATTTGGCAGTTTTTGTTTGTTTTTGGTCATTTAAGTCCATTTTTAATGGAAAAAGGTATGTGTAATTAAGCACATACCAAGGTCCTTAATCTTTTCCTAATGAACCTGCAACATAAGAATCTTGTGTACCTGCATCCACATTAACCTGATTTTCTACACTAACAGGAATATAGTTCATTGAATTGGTTAGAATATCAAGATTAAACATCCAACTAGGACCAGCTCCTGCCACATTTGGTTGATCTTCAAGAAAATCAAGGTGCAGATTCTCTTCTACCTTTTTGGTCCTTTTGTTGTATACTCTAAAGGCTTTACTAGTGGTAGATTAGCCAAGCAAATAACCTTCATCATATTTCCCATCAAATTTGCCTAAGGAATCTAAGGTGTTCAAAGTGGTCAAGGGGCACCCAAAAGGTCTCATAAAACTAATACTAGGTGATTTACCTATTAATAGTTCATAAGGTGTCTTATTTTGAGGTTTGGTCCTAATACCCTAGTTCAGTACATAGCAAGGTCATAAAGTATTTACTGCCTCCTGCCCAAAATGGATAAGTAACAAGTGAGTCCTGTTAACATAGTTCTAGCAGCCTCAAATAGGTCCTATTTTCCTTTCTGCACCCATTCTGCTGTGGATTCAGCAACACTAAACCTCCCTTTTATACCTTATCTTATCACAGAAGTTCATTCATAGCATGGTTCTTAAACACTGTCCCATTATCACAACATCTCATGATTTTTAACATATGATTCAATGGGTTATCTAAGCCTATGATAATTTTACAAAGGAATTTTAGATGTTCCATGCTTGTAGCTAATAAAAATACCCAACTAAATCTGCCTAAAATCATCCAATCACAAACCAAACAGTACATTTTCTGTAATAACTTTCATAGAGACAGGTCCAAAAAATCTTATGAAGTAAAATCTAGGGGCTTTCTATGATTCTTTCTAACTTGGCCTTACAAGGAGTCCTTATGTTCTTACCCTTCTTGCAGGCATCCACAAGTGTGGTCAATTCACAAAAAACGTTTGAAGTAAGAGCCTCTACCTAGGTGACCTTTAACAAGTTTGTTTAAAAATTAAATTCACATGACCTAAATCTCTGTGCCATAATATAGACACATCTGCTATTGCATTTTAGCCTATAAACAAGTTATTACCTCCATAGGGAATCAATGTTACTTTAAGTTCCAAGCTGGACACAACATCCTTCTGGAGCTCTAAGTACAACTTGACTTTCATACAAAGAAGCTAAGCAAGGAGACGGATATAAGCTTCAGTCTTCAGTAAGAAAAGGACACGATTTTCTGTTCCACACATTTGGTGAGACAGAGAAATAGGTATAAACATAAGATTCATCTACAAAATAAACATCATCAAAGTCTAAATTAGCAGTTCTAATTTTACCTTTACCCATTATTTTACCTCTTTTGGGATCACTTCCAAAAGCCATAAAGCCTCCATTGAAATCTTCATAGTCTGAAAGATAAGCTTTGTGCCAGTCATATGGCTAGAGCAACCACTATCCACCACTGTATGATCTGTAACAGGACTCAGATTGCCCCGCCACAAAAAGTAAGAGAAGAAGTATCTCTTGGTGACCCAAGCCATTACAGACCTAGAAAATCCCTTTTGGGCCACATAACAACCTTACCTTTTGAGCATGAATGATCCACTGTCTTTAGACACACGATCCAAGTAATTTCCCTTAGGCCTCCAAACCTACCTTGACTTTTTAAGGTCAGTATCCATCTTACCCTTACCAATATTAACTACTGCTCTTGTCCCAGCAGTAGTCATATTTTGAAACCCAAAAGTTTTAACATCTTGTTTTAAGTCTATAGGGTTGTAAAAGCTGGTTTTGTGGTATGGTAAACTCTTGATAGATGAAATGAAGCTCTGGTCTACATTATTCATTCTTGGGTAAATTGTTCTAATAGGCAACCAAACCGTTTGTAGCTATTTTTAGGGCAAATGGTCAAACAGTACTAACAGGACCCTAGCAGAGACTAATACTGGCCTAGCAGTACTAACTGGCCTAGCAGTACTAATAGGACCTATAGTAACTAACAGTGAGTTGCTCTTCTCATATTTGCTTAAACAGGAAGTAATCAACCTGTTCTTGTTAATAACACACTGATGGAACAGAAAGATGTTCTTAAGGAGGGTATTTTGAAATTTTTTTAAGCCTTAACCCTTTTAGTATTATCCCATACTGGTTTGTCCACCCTTGGACCAATATTGACCACAGTTTTCAGCTTAGGTTATAAACTCTGTTGTCCATGAAAATTACACATTGAACAAATGGTTAGGTAATCATACAGACAAAGCAAGCTTATTTTTCTTAAATCCAATTCCTTGTTTCTGAGAAGTTTGACCAATTTTATCAACTCTAGTTTTAACTGTTTGAGTCTCATTAGTCTTAACAGGAAAAAACCCCCCCCCCCCTAACTGTTTGCACCTTCCTACACATCAACCTCATCAGCGAGTATCCATCCTCAATGATAACTTTATATCTCTTAACTGATTCATAGACTGTCTTAGGTTTTTAAGTATTTGCTTCATTTGTTTTACCTACAGTCTTACTTGTTTTAGTATTAAGATTAGTTGTTTTTGACTCAATTATTTTCTTCCTAATGGCATATTTATCTAAACTTGTAAATGATATGTCAGCTTTTAGGGTTAGGAAGTTCCCTGTTATAAGAGAGGGAACACCATGATACCAATCTGCTTTAGAGAACATATCATTCGCTGGTATGTTCTCTTCATCACTTGATCTGATATCAAAAATACTCAAACTAATCTCACTATCAGTTTTAGAATTGTTACTCATTTCATTTAATTATGTGCCATATCCTAAACCAGTTTTATCTCTAGCACTCATTTGACTGCTGAGTAATTCATCAAGATTCTTGGACGATTCTTCCTATTTTTCTATCTTTAGTTTCAACTCATCTTTTTCCTTAACAACTTTCTCTAATTCCAGGTTAAGGTTGTTAATTTTTATTTCTCTGCATTTAAGCTTATAGTTTTGAAACTCATATTTTTCACCCCAAGCCAGTTCATTCTTTTCATGTACAAGTACCCTAGATTTTAGTGACTCCAAGGCTAACTCATAACCCTGAATTTCTAATTTGGCTTTGCTATGTTTTTCTCTTTCACTATCATAATTTTTTTGAAGAGTTTTAAAAGATTCAAGACATTGTTTAGAACATTTTTGTACCTCATTGTCAGAAGAACTTGATGAACTTGAAAAAGAGATTGCCATTAAAGCATAGTTGACTGGTTTTACTTCAAAATCATTACTCCAGTCATAGCCTCCTAGACCATCTTGAGCCACCAGTGCTTGTGATGAAGATTCATTTGTTGGTGCATTGCTCCTGCCATTGTCACCATAAGATCTTCTCCCTTGATTCCTTCCAGATTTGCATTTCCTAGCAAAGTGCCCTTTTCTGTGACAGTTGTAGCACTCAATTTTTGATTTATCAAGAGAAATAAGTCATTTTTCTTTGAAATCCATGTCCTTTCTTCTTTGAATGAGAATTCTTCACTCTGATAGTCAACATAGCCACCTGCCATCGAAGATCCAATTCTTCCAAATCATCTTCATCAATCTGCTGAAAATCCTCATTTTTAAGTTGAGGACTAGTTGTTGGTTATGCAAAGAAAGAGCACGCTACGTCATGAGCACATATGGTAGATGAAACTTGACTAATTCCTCCAGCAGTACTAACCCTAAAATCTCCACTGGCAGTACTAACTTCATTAGTACTGCTAGTGTTTTCAGAAGAAAGAAATGCCAAGTTCTGAGAAGTAGAAGTGGAACTTGAAGACCTTTTCATCTCATCTTCATAGACCCTAAGGTTGTTGTAGAGGTCATCAATATCAATCTCATCAATGTCTGACTTATTTCTCATTATTAGAGCAATTTGATTCCATGAAGGAGGAAGACTTCTTACGAACTTCTGGTTGATATCTTTCTTTGATATTGGAGCACCATGAACCTCCAATTGACTTATGAGTTTTTGGAACCTATCATAAGCCTTGTCCAGACTTTCATTTGATGCAGTAGAAAAGTTTTCAAACTGATGTTTTAGAACATTTTCTTGTATCATCTTGGATTCTTCATTACCTCTAAACCTTGATTTGATTGCTTCCCAGAGTGATTTAGCATCTGCAACATTGTAAAACTTAAGGAGGTATTCATCAGGTATTGCTAAAAGCAAGATGCTCTTAACTCTTTCTTGATTCCTTTTAGCAGCCAGTTGTTTGGCAGTCTTAGGAGCAGGAGGAGCAGATGTTTCTCCAGTTGGTGCATGCTCTTCTTCTAGATCTCCATTGACAATAACGTCCCGTAGGTTATGGTTTGTGTGACAGATATATTTTCGCATTCTCATGCTCCAAATATCATATTCTCCCTTCCTGATGATAGGGATTTTCATTACTGTGATAGTTGGTGGAGGAATGTATTGTTCTGCCATCTTACAATTGAGTTCTTCTTATTCAGAGTTTCCACACAAGCTCTGATACCACTTGTTGGATCGTTTACTGAATAGAGTGAAGTTGGGTTCGGTGTATAACCCGTAAAAATGGTCGTGTTTAGCCTGAATTGAGCACCACTAGTGATAGTCTCATATTCATTCTCTAATTTGATTAAATGGCTCTTCCTAAATATGCCTAATGATAGTATACATCGATAAACTTTGTATCTCATTAGGAGTACACACTAAGCACGTAGAAATTAGACTTTTCCTTAGTCAATCTAGACAACATCGCCGGCATCCTCACCAAACCACTCAAACGTGAACCGTTTAATTTTTTAAGTCTAGGTCTAGGAATGATGAAACAAATCTCATAAACGTGTCATTCTCATTTTAATAGTCTTATTACTATTAAATACATTCCGATAAATCTCGACAACTTAATCATTTCATCCGAAATGTTTAAGCATTTTTAATTCGCGAAATGCAAATTAAAATGTCACTTATTGTTCATGTCCAAGTCGTTTCACAAAAACCTTAATCATGCCTCTATTATTATATAGATGGTTAATATCTTCCGTCCACATTTCCGTTACCACCTTTAAGACAACCTCGTACCTCGTTGTGTGATTGTTCTACGAACAATCGCAATATTCGAGAAGAGCTACATAACTTCGCGGATGAAGTTCATCGTATGCTAACCGTCATCCATCATGAAATTGTCAAGCTCATCGCTTCCGTCGTTATTTCTCTTCATTTATTCTTTTTATTCCACAACTTATGTCCGGATGAGCACGAATTAAAAGGGAAGGGAAAACACACATCTTCACATATATCCTTTAACCAAACACTCTCAAGAACTCACATAGGTGATCCTTATTCACTAGAAACCACAAGATACACTTCTACCATACACTCAAACCTCATAACTATTATTCACTCTTGTTAGTGATCATTAGTTCTAGTACATCCCCAAATCATCAAAGTGAAATGAAAAACCAAGTCATCCTTACTACTATCAACCTCGATTCATCCATCTGTCACTTTCACAAGAAGATTCACCATGTAACCATTCCCCACAAGTGAATTTCATAATGAAATGCGCCTTATCCTCATATCCCGACACTCATAAGCATGTGTGCCTATGTTGTCAAAAGTCAAGTGAATTTCGTAATAAAATGCATCTCATCCAATCATTTCTACTTTTTAACAAGTGAAGAACACAAAGAAGATATACAATCTCCAAAGTGTTGTTGAGTCATCACAATAACGTGTCTTTTAATAGCCCATTTCTGCTTTTGGGCAAGTGAATAACACAAAGAAGATATACAACCTTCAAAGTGTTGTTGAGTCATCACAATAACGTGTCTTCCATTTATCCATTTCCGTTTTTTGGTAAGTGAAGAATACAAAGATGATATTCAACCTTCAAGTGTTGTTGAGTCATCACAATGCTCCATCATTTTCACATTTTCACCTTTGTTCATCAACATTAACAACCATCTCAAGAAAACAATCACCCCAATCAAGAATTACCAAATCCTTACATTAAGGATACTCTCACATCACCACAAGTTGCCTCACATCCTCCATTTCCCATCTCACCTATCAATTCACATGTTACTCACACTCAATCTCCGCCTCAAAGTGACAACCAAACTCAACACACACCACCTCCATCTCCATGTAGAGAAAGCATAGTTAATGACATTAATCAACTACACGACCTATCAAACCTCTTAGCCATGCATCTCTCCCAACAACAAAACAACATACCCTCATCACCTTACTCTCTAAACCTACCAAACACCCAACAAACCTATAGTCAACACCTTCCCTTTCCATTCACGCTCATCCTTCGAATCTTATCATTGGTTCCTAAACATTTTTGTAACAACTCACATTTTTGCATATGTTACGTCAATAAGCATTCAATTATTTATTTTAAACTTTTACGCGTCCACTTTAAATTTTCATCGTTTAGCTAAATTTGAAGTCTGATTTCAAAATACGCGAAGACGAGCTTCTTGATAAACAAGTTCAACTAGAGAATAAGATAAAGGAATTAGATAATATTTTGGTCAAAACGGGTCAATCGATTCAAACGATGCACATGCTTTCACCTAAGCCAGACTCGTTCTACCACTCCGAACATAAAATGGCTTTGGGTTATCAAAATCCTTTTTATCTCAAGCAAGCTCAGCAGAAACAACAGAGTTTGTATAATGGCAAAGTTCTATTAGAAAAGCATGATCCTCCTGTTGTATATGATTCGGAGGAAACACTGCAACTTGCTCAAGAGAGTCGCCTAAAGATGAAACAACTAAACAAAGAAATAAAACCGGCAAATTATACAAAGATTAATCATCTTTCGGGGGTTTTTGTTTCTCAAACGGCCATGTCACGTGAAGAGTTGTATCTTTCAAATACTTTCAATATGGCCAATGTTTCTAAATCAATTTCAATACCAAATGAAGAGTTTTCGGATGACACTACACCAAGTGTTGCACGGAAATTCCTGAATGAGGTAAAAAGCACCATTGTGACTCTTCAACGTGTTGTCAAACAAAAAATGACTTTAGATATACACAATTGGTCGTCTTCTGCTCACCAAGAGATTCACAAAATTGTAAAAGATGAAATCTTCCCTATCGTTAACCAAGTTGATGCTAGAGTGCAAAATTTCGAAATACAATTTTTGCAAGAAGCAGCCAAATTTGTTCGAGACTTCAAATCTCTTGCAAAAGAATAGTGATCTCTTGCCAAACACAATTGCTTGGAATTGGAAATCAAGCGTCCCTTGAGGGCAGTTGTCAGTCAAGATATTATGTCTATTGTGCAAAATAATTCTCTTGTAGATACATCAAATCTCCAAACTGAGCTTGAACGTACGAAAAAACGTTTTGAAAATTGTATCATTAAAAGGAGAATGAATATGCTAAACTTTGGAATGATTGGTACAAAAAGTAGGAAGAATGCTCTCTCTACTCAGGACAAAATTCTTGTACATAAAAGCAATATAATGACAAGCAACAAAAGATCGAAAGGTTGCAAGCTCAGTTGGGAGATCAAAAGGGTAAAAGTAAGGATACTCTATATGTATCAAATTCCCTTGATCCTTTGTCTCAGAAACTAGAGAATGAGAACATGGAATTAGAGTTTCAGGTTTTGAATTATGCTAAAGAAAATGCTCACCTTAAGACCACATACAAGAACCTATTTGACTCTATCTCTTTGACACAAACTCAAACCAAAACAATAATTGACTCGTTGCAAGATAAATTACATGACACGATTTATGAAAATGCTAAGTTAAGAGCTTAGTTATTTGATAAGGTTTCTGAACAAAAGGACACCACTCATGGAACGAGTACGAATACTAAGTTAACAAGAGCAATCAACTTGGAAAAACCACCTTTTCTTCCTCCTAGAACCAAAACTGTATGTTATAACTCCTTTTCCTAAATCTAAGGCTATTCCCAAGATCGATGAGTGGTGTTTGCTATTTTATACATACCTTTTACCATGAAAAACGAACTCAAAAGACAAAAAACATAATAAAAATGCCATATATATGCTTGTTTTTGTGTTTGTACTGTGCAGGTAACGGATATTCACAAAAGGACAAAAAACGAAGCCAAACCGGACCAAACCGAGCACGAAAATGAAAAGAGCATGAAAAATCGAGTTCAACGGTGCCCTCGGATCTTATTGGACCGGCCCGACACCATTTATATGAGTCGGACCGACCCATACTATCAAACTCAAATATAACAATAGCAGCTGCTGTTAAAGCTTAATAGCTCAGCCCAACCATTAACTCAGACCCAGTTTGTGATGAATTGATTTTTGGCCCAGTTGGAGCTTATGATGCCCAAGACCAAATGAAAGAATAGAGGCCCAAATGAAGTCTTGTTTTCTGCTTGATCTAAACGCATGATAAAAAAAAATCCCAGAATGGCTTTATTTTGTGACGCAAAGCAATCACTGGCTTTAAAAAAAAAATGCTCAGCGTTACTCCACCACACACATTAGATCTTATCTTTATTTTTCAAATTTTTTTCTTTTTGATAGATAGCATAATATAGCAGACGAGCAAGGATCCGACACCACCTCTTTGTGGTCGGCTACCATCTTATCTCATTTCATTGCTTAGTAGTTGAATCATTAAATTAGTTGTCAAACTTTCATTTTTAGTTATTGATGTAAAAAGGGGACCGACATCTACATCTTTCATTTTATTTCTTCATTCGGAGGTGTATAATACTTCTTTTCTTTTGTTTTTTTTATTTCAAAGTTAAGTAGTTGGGCAGCAGATTCAATAACGAATCTTCTTTTCTTTCATCTATCGTTTTGTATTTTTATTTTTTTTCCCCTTATGTTTAATTTTGTAGGATAGATTTAGTTTAGAAGAGTGGTTTAAATTATTGTTCTTATGAATTTCTCATTTAATTCTATTGTAACATTTTGGATTCGATTTGCAACGAACGGTTCGATTTGATAAAAATGATTCCGGTTTATTATTATTTCGGTTCGAGAATTGCATTTGGAGATTATGGCGTTATGGATTGGGATTTGGATTAGTTTGGTTATATTTCGCACTATGGAGATTGTCTCCGGGTCAAGCCGAGCTAATTCCGGGTTTCATCTTTTTCTCATCTATTTTATTTCTTTATTTTATGTTTATCGCCATTTTTAGCTTAGTCATTATAATTGTTGCTTTAGTTGTTATCCGTAGCGTAGTTATGCTTTTTATTGTTAGATTAGTTTCCATGTTTAGCGAGTATTTTCATTTTATTAGTTGTAGTTTTATTTTAACATGTCTATTATTATTGTCCATTTAGTTGCCATGCTTAGAGTAGATTTATTTTTGTCGTTAAATGTTATGTTTGTTAAATTGAATTTCGTTATGAGTAGTGAGTAAATAACTTGTGTTTGCTAAGTGGTTAGTGATTTGGAATTTAAGTGCGGTTTTAAAAAGGTTTAAAAAATTAATAGTCATTAGAATTTTCTAATTTACATACCGTCATTTACTTTTAATGCAATTTAAATACTTGTCATTTATTTTAAAAAGCATTTTACTTTACTTGTCATTTAATTTCTTGAAACTTGTTTTTTTTAAGGATTTTAAACCTAAGCCCGCACTTGATGAACATTTCACGTCACTTAGCAAGCATTTTCGTTATTTATATCTTTTAGATTAATTTTAGTATAACCTTGTAGTTTTAAATCTTAGAATTAATATTAGTTAAATTTTTAGTTTAAAAAAAATAGTTTAAAACCAAAACAAAACCAAAAACTTATTTGTCATTCAAACATCAAACGAAACATTCTCGTGAATTTCAATTCATCTCTCGCCGTGGAAACGACACTCGGAAGATAGACTATTATTTTTTCTAAAGTGATTTTCTTATCTAACGGGATACTCTCTATACTATTACTTGTTTGATATATTTAGTTATATATATATTATTTTATATAGACTATTTGGATCGAATCAGTTTTTGGCGCCGTTGCCGGGGAGAGGTGTAGCGATTTTTACGGGATTGTTCGTGTTCGTGCCTTGAAGATCCTTTCTTCGGAAAGTTTATTTTCGTACTTATAAAAATAAAAAAATAATTAAAAAATAAAAAAATAATAAAAAAAAAAAATAATAAAAAAAAATCCAAAAATATTTTTCTTTCTTATTATTATTTTTTTTTCCTTTCTTATGTATTATTTTCAAAATCTAAAAAAAAAATATTCTTCTCTATCCTCTTATTCGTTTAATTCTTATTCTCTTTACCCTCTTATTCATTTAATTCTTTTTCTTATCCCTCTAAATTGTTTAATTCTTATGGCGTCATTCGACTATCGTTTGAATCCCCTTTACGCGATTAAAGAGTGTTCGTCTTGTGGAGCTTTGTACAATAAATCATGTGGTTGTTCAAAAGGAGGTCTCATAGACAAGTTCGTTCGTGATCCTAATAAAACGCCCGACTCGTCTCAACGACCTCCTATAGTTTGTGTGAAGTGTGGAAACCCGGTTGAAGGTCCATCTTGTCAAGGATGTGCTCTATGGCGGAAGAAATTAAAGGAAGTTTGGTTTACAACTTGTCATTGAAAAATGGAAAAACAAGACCTTCTAAAACACTTCCGAGTCATCCGATACGTAAAACCAACGTTTGTTAATGCTGCCTCGAGAGCCATTCGTTGTCAAACAGGACCCTCCGGTTGAAAATTCCCTCGCAAAGTCCCTCCACAAATTACCACAATATGGTTGTTACGGATGGGTGAATCGTTAGATGGAATCTTTTGTCACAATGCAACTTTTTTGTAAAAAAATCCTTGTGGGAAAGGTGCTCATAATTTGGTTATAAATTGTCCACCCTAAGCTCCCGATTATCTCTAATCATACCGAACCATGCAATCAAACCAGTTGATGAGCTCCCGCAGACTTTTGCCAGTTTTGATACTACTGCATTCCGAAAAAGAAAATTCATTTCCTTACGTTTCAAAACCTAACTTTGTTGATGATTCTCCTAACGTTTTTAACCCACCTCCACAACCTCCTATCTATTCTTGTGAATTTTGCGGGAACGATGCTCGTTATGGTCACTATTGTACACCTCAAGTTCCGTTTATCTATCCGGAACCGTGTTACAATCAAGGCTTTAATTTCCCGCAAGATTTTCATGATTTTCAACAACAATTTCTTTGTTGTGAAAATTGCGGGGGTCCTCATGAAATTTACCAATGTCAACCAATGGATGAAGACTATTATCATGAGCAAAATCCGTGCTATGATTCTAATTCTTTCGGTTTTGACCAATTTCAACCCCCACAATATACCGTCAATCATCCTATCTTCAATGCTCAAAATAGCTTTCTCGACTCTCAAAATAAGCTTATGGAGCAAATGACATCCATGTGTGATATGGTTGGTCAATTTATACAAAAGAAAGAAGAAGAAAAGCGAATTGAAGAAGAGCAAGCGGCTAAAGATCGATATTGGAAGATTCCCGTTTGCTACGATGATGACGATGACGAAGAAAGTTCTATCCCTTTGAAAGATATTATTTCTGAACTTCCTCCGTGTGTTGCAATCACACCCGATTCACCAAAAATGAACTCTCTCATAATGGAGGATGAGCATCTTGAAATCCTGACACTATTCCAGAAACGGTAAATCGGACGAATAAATAAATGTATATGTGTCGAGGACCTTGTCCAAATCCCAAGTGAGTCCGAAGATTCTTTCGAAGGTGAGTGTGATTTGCCTCCGTATGATGATTCTTCAAAGAATCATGATCTTACTTTCTCTAACCCTCTCTTCGATATCAATGAAGATTTTACCTCGAGTGATGAGTCATTTTTCGAAGAGGACGTTCCAAATGAGAATTTTAAAATTTTCTCTAATCCTCTCTTTGATCTTGATGAAGAAATCACTTCCACTCAAGGTTGATCAAATTGATGATGAGGTGTTAGAAAATACCAATTCAATTCCACCGGGAATTGAATATCTTTGTTTTAATGCCAAATCCGATCTTTTAGAATCTTTGCTTCATCGAGATACTTCGATTAATGATTCTCAAAAGATCGATTCACTTCTAGATGAGTTCGCCGGTGAACTCACTCTTCCCCACTCAATTCCACCGGGAATTGATGATGTCAACCTCGATCCGGAGGGAGATATTTTGTTTTTGGAAAGCTTGCTTTACGATAACTCTTCTCCCCGTCCTCCGGAAGAATTTAATTCTGAAAATCCTACCGAGTCTTTCTCTCCATCTCCTATCCCGGTCGAGGATAGTGACTCTCTTATGGAGGAGATTGACATTTTTCTTGATGATGATGACGACAATAACCACCACGGTTATTGAGAATGATGATTTCGACTCGGAAGATGACGATAATTCTACCTCCCGTCCCGAGTTCGAATCATTTCATTTTGATTATCCCGATTCGGGAAATTCAACCATTGATGTGGTGGAAGACATCCCCGTGGATGTGCCTAATATTTTGCCCACCCATCCCGCCCTTCTTATGGATTTCGACTTCATTCCTTCAAATAATGATGTCGGATCCGATCTTGATGATTCTTCTCCATCCGGAGATAGAAACAAGATTTATGATCCGGGAATATGCATTGAAGTCGAATCCACGAGATTTCTTGCTACTCTCTCCCCCGTGATTGATACTTTACTTACATTTTCATCCGAAAATGAAGACAAAGTCTTTAATCACGGTGTTCTTGCTTCTAAGGAGAAATCTCCTTCTTCTCCATCACATCGGGGCTTGAAAGCTTTCCAGCTTTCTCCTGAAAGCCCGATGTTGATTTCAGGAGACAACACTCCAAATTTGGGTGTTCGTCATCCCCATTTCTATCCCCCTTGACAAGCTCAAGTATGGGGGGATCGGGTCAAGCTAAGTGACCTTAAACAAGCGCTTCGTGGGAGGCACCACCATTTTAATTTTCCTAGTATTATCGTAGTAGTAGTATGCTAGCTTAGTAGTAATGAATAAGTGTTTTGTTGTTGTATAGAGGCTCGCCTCTTCTATTCTCGTTTGCTTGTGTTTTTGTGGTTTATTGTCTAGGATTTCCCGGATTGTGATGACTCTCGTGCTCGCGGTTATGTCCTTCATTCACTCGAGCTTCACATCCTCAGCTTCATTTTGGGAATCCAATATCCTAATCTTTTCGACTAACGTTTATCTTTAGCATAATTCATAAACGGCTTTAGTATGACGTAGGTACCCTTTTAAAACATTTAGGACAATGTTTGATTCTAGTATAGGGGGGATCTTCGATTTGGGATTATCCTGCAGCCGTTGTGCTCAAGTAATCCCGTTTTTACCACCAAAATTTCAAAAAAAAAAATTTAAAAATTAAAAAAAAAATTCAAAAATAAAATAAATGTTTTGTCACAAATTTGTTGATTCTTCCTCTTGGTAAATGAAATAAGAATTAAATTTGACGCCGATCGAAGCGTGTTGAGCTCTATCTGTTCTTACCTTTTAGACTAATCTTCGCGAATATTTCGCGAAGAACGAAAAATGCTAGTGTTAAGTAGAAAGTTGGATGCTAACAAGGATTATTTGGAAAATCTTAAGAGCTCATAAGTGTCATTTGTCACTTTTTCTTTCTCCATAAGCTCTAACCGATAATAATAACGTGCTACTTTTGAAAATTAAGACTTAAATACAATAATTTTTTAAATGAAATGTATCATAATTTTTAGTCTTAGTTCAAATTTATACTTAAATTTTCTAAAAACGAAATTTTCTCTTCGCAATTAATAAATAAAGAAAATAATAAGTAGAATAAATATCTCCGCCAGATTACTTCATCTTGTCGGAGGCGTGGCCGATGTTGAAGTCTTCATATAAGGCTGGGGTCGGTGTCTCTTAATAAGTAGAATAACCTCGTTTCGGACTCGTTATCGATGTGGCTAATATCGAGATAAAAGGCAACCGTAATATATTAATTTTATTTTAAAAACAGCAAAAATATATATATATATATATATATATATATATATATATATATATATAATATTAAAAAAAAAAAATTAAAAAAAATTAAAATAAAAAATCCAAGGTCGAAATATGTTTGCTTCATCTTGTCGGAGGCGTGGCCGATGTTGTAGCCTTCTAAAGGACCGAGGTTTAATAAGTTTTATATTGCTAATATGTGGGAAAATTCTTTTTATTAAATTTAAATATGCTTTTGAACTAAGACTATTTTCTCATGATTACATTTAATAAGATATGTGTAAACGGAAAACCTAAGAGATTTTGAAACCGAAGGTCCGTGAGTCCCGATACTAGTCTCTGTGAGGTGTCAAAAGCCCGGTCACTTAGCCGATGAGGTTTTTTTTTGGGATGTGCCGAGACGAAAGTCCTACAAGGAATGATCTCGCCTTCAAAAACTCAATACTGGGTGGAACGAGTGAACATAATGAAGGATTTTGCATAAAAAACCGTTGATCCATGGTTGAAATTCGAAATAGCACATTCGCCTAAATATAATAATTGTCGGGAGTGAAAAGTTTACAAATTGCAAATATGAGTAGTGTTAGCATCTATACTTGTACTTAACGGTGATTTTGTTTTAAGCTTGGTTTGGAATAAGTGAAAAGTAGGGAACGATGAATTTATCCTTTTTTGGGGCATTTTAGGATTAAAGTGCATCTTGTTCTATGATCCCTAACGGTTATGAAAATAACGAAAGTCAAATAAATTAGTTAGTTGCTAAAATAAAATAAAAATAAATAAATAAATAATAAAAAAAATCAAAAATATTAGTAGGAATAAGTGTATACATTTAAAAAAAATTTGGTAAAAACGGGGCTTTTCAAACTATTGATTCCTTAATACCTTTAGATGAGCACTTTGCTACTTTTCAAGGTGATTAGTTTGGGGGGATTGGAATTTTTAGTTTTAAGCGTGTATTTATTATATTGCGTGAGGACACGGCAATACTTTAGTATGGGGGAATTTGGTGTTCGCTATTTTATACATACCTTTTACCATGAAAAACGAACTCAAAAGACCAAAAACATAATAAAAATGCCATATATATGCTTGTTTTTGTGTTTGTACTGTGCAGGTAACGGATATTCACAAAAGGACAAAAAACGAAGCCAAACCGGACCAAACCGAGCACGGAAATGAAAAGAGCATGGAAAATCGAGTTCAACGGTGCCCTCGGATCTTATTGGGCCGGCCCGACACCATTTATATGAGTCGGACCGACCCATACTATCAAGCTCAAATATAACAATAGCAGCTGCTGTTAAAGCTTAATAGCTCAGCCCAACCATTAACTCAGGCCCAGTTTGTGATGAATTGATTTTTGGCCCAGTTGGAGCTTATGATGCCCAAAACCAAATGAAAGAATAGAGGCCCAAATGAAGTCTTGTTTTTCTGCTTGATCTAAACGCATGATAAAAAAAAAATCCCAGAATGGCTTTATTTTGTGACGCAAAGCAATCACTGGCTTTAAAAAAAATGCTCAGCGTTACTCCACCACACACATTAGATCTTATCTTTATTTTTCAAATTTTTTTCTTTTTGATAGATAGCATAATATAGCAGACGAGCAAGGATCCGACACCACCTCTTTGTGGTCGGCTACCATCTTATCTCATTTCAATTGCATTATAGTTTGACATCATTAAATTAGTTGTCAAAAACTTTCATTTTATTTCTTTTATTGGAGGTAAAAAGGGGACCGACATCTACATCTTTCATTTTATTTCTTCATTCGGAGGTGTATAATACTTCTTTTCTTTTGTTTTTTTTATTTCAAAGTTAAGTAGTTGGGCAGCAGATTCAATAACGAATCTTCTTTTCTTTCATCTATCGTTTTGTATTTTTATTTTTTTTCCCCTTATGTATAAACACACACACACAGATAGGATTAGTTTAAAAGTGGGTTTAAATGATTGTTCTTATGATTTCTATTTAAATTCATTGTAACATTTTTGGATTCGATTTGGCAAGCGACGGTCGATTTGGAATAAAAATGATTCCGTTTTTATTATTATTTCGGTTCGAGAATTGCATTTGGAGATTATGGCGTTATGGATTGGGATTTGGATTAGTTTGGTTATATTTCGCACTATGGAGATTGTCTCCGGGTCAAGCCGAGCTAATTCCGGGTTTCATCTTTTTCTCATCTATTTTATTTCTTTATTTTATGTTTATTCGGGCGCTCATTTTTAAGCTAGTCATTATAATTGTTGCTTTAGGTTGTTATCCGTAGCGTAAGTTAGGCTTTTTATTGTTAGATTTAGTTTTCCAATGTTAGCGAGTATTTTAATTTTATTAGTTGTAGTTTATTTTAACATTCTAGTTCTTATTGTCTCCATATTAGATTGCCATGCTTAGAGCTAGGTTTATTTATTGACGTGTAAATGTTAAGTTTAGTTACATTGAATTTCGTTATGAGTAGTTGCGTATATAACTTTGTGTTTGCTAAGTGGTTAGTGATTTAGAATTTAAGTGCGGTTTAAAAATGTTTAAAAAATTAATTGTCATTAGAATTTTCTAATTTACATACCGTCATTTACTTTTAATGCAATTTAAATACTTGTCATTTATTTTAAAAAGCATTTTACTTTACTTGTCATTTAATTTCTTGAAACTTGTTTTTTTAAGGATTTTAAACCTAAGCCCACACTTGATGACCATTTCCACGTCACATAGCAAGCATTTTCGTTATTTATATCTTTTAGATTAATTTTAGTATAACCTTGTAGTTTTAAATCTTAGAATTAATATTAGTTAAATTTTTAGTTTAAAAAAATAGTTTAAAACCAAAACAAAACCAAAAACTTATTTGTCATTCAAGCATCAAACGAAATATTCTCGTGAATTTCAATTCATCTCTCGCCGTGGAAACGACACTCGGAAGATAGACTATTATTTTTTCTAAAGTGATTTTCTTATCGTAACGGGATACCTCTATAATATTTACTTGTTTGATAGATTTAGTTATAATATATGTATTTTTTATATTACTATTACTGGTGGGGAGTACGGGAGGGTGGATGCAATGAGGGGGTGGGTCACATTCTTTGGGTCAAGGGACCAGGTCAGGGGGGGGGGGGAGCGTTCAAGACTCGTTAACAAAACCACAGAGGAATCAAAAGTTGTGACAAAAATGATAATGTGATTGCACGCAGAGAATGTTTGTGGATTAATCATTTTAAAGCTGCTAGGGGGGTAAACAACTTTTGTGCCTGACAACATTTAAGGGAGGCAAGCGTGGTGTAGAACATAATCGATCACTATTTCACGAACCGCGGGATGTCATCACTAAGAACGTGGGTAAATTCCAAAAACAAATGGTTTCTCTCCTGGGGCGGAATGTTAATAAGTTCTATAGTAACGGAGGGATAATGAGGACGAGAGGGGGGGGGAAGATATGCGATAAAGATATACTAAGGAGAACTTGGAAAGTCACAAGCCTAAGGAACAATCCTAAGAATGATAAGGTCCTTTCAAAGTCTAAAAGTAGTTGGATCTCGAATAATTTAGAGAAAAAGAAAGAAAACCATAGGAATCTACAGTCTTCTTTGAATCAGAAACATATGTCATCTGAATGAATATCATTAACTTGCTATTTGAAATGCGAAATCTAAGTTGTTTCTGTGCTATGTTGTTTTAAAAAAAAATGTTTAATTACTGCTAATCATGATGTCTGTGTGCTCAACTATGTGAATGACATGAATTCTTGTGCTCTCAATAAGAAGGCACATGTTTCAAATGTTGAAAATCAGAAGAAACATAGGCCAAAAGTCTAGAAACCTAAAAAGGTAGGGTCCAAAGAAAGACTTGCTTCACCTAAGACTAGTACACCTAGATCTTGCCTTAGGTGGTTACCAACTGGAAGACTTTTTGACCTTAAAGGAAAAATAATTGCAACCACTGAATCTGTGTGTCAATCTGACTGCTCTAAAGGTGATAATGCATGTACTTCTAACCCTCAGGAACCGATCAGCAAACGGTTTCCAAATTCAACTTTCTCTATGGCAGGTGGTCAAAATTGGTTTTATACTTTGCTAATTCCAATGCTTTTTTAGTATGAACCGAAGGACAAAGAAGATCATGAAGATAATGAATGTGACACTTGATGAGCTTTCAGCAATGGCTTATGTACACTTCAGTGCATAACCCGAGCTTAAAATAAAAGGGGAGTGTACGCTTCAGTGTGCTTTACCTTAAAAAGAAGAGAAATCTTCTTGTTTTCACTTCAGTAGATATGATAGTCATGACGTCAATGATAGAGTTGGAAAGTCTATTCGGTCATTTGTTCAACAAATTATTCAAATGGAGAAAATCAAGTTGTTTTAAAGTCTTCCGCTGTTACTACTGATGATGCATCTGATAAACGTCATCAACAACAAGATTCAACTTCATCTACTTCAACTCTAGTGTAAGAACCCGAATTTAAGGTCACTGCTATTTAATAATCTCATAATTAATTTATAAATTTTAAACAAGTTACTTTATTTACATCGAGACATTTTATTAAAATAGTCGTTTTAATTAATTGCGAGCTATGATTAAAACGATTATTCGTCTTGAACCTTACGTAAATTTAACTTTTCAGAAAAGTATTCCGTTTAATGTAAAAATTATTTTTATCATATTCGTTTTTACCTCGTGGTTTCGTCTTAACTCTCGTTTTATTTTACGTTGATACCCGTTAGCCTCAAAACTACCTACCTATCTTAAAATTTATACCTTAAACATCAAAGTTTATAAAAATTTAAACCTTAAACTCATCACCACCACCTCATTTGAGGCGTGGCATTTGGAGAGCAAAGGCAAGACATGTGTCTTGCTTAGTACAACTGAGTCTTTGCATGTAACAACTCATACAAAAAACTAATTCATCTTACCACTTATCCCATATTTTCCCATAATTTCACACTACACTAGCCTCCTTTCCTTCCTTGTATCCTTTTGCCGTCACACAACCAATGACTCAAAACAACATATTCAACAAAAATTCCTACTACAATCTCTTGTTATCTTTACACCATTTGATTCCTCACATTCAAAGCTCCCATTTTCCATACCATAAACCTAATCATTTGTAGGCTTGGGGGGGCTGAGTTAGAAGAAATAATATGAAGATGTCATGCATGTTACAGAAATGATGTCCTAAGTAAAGCTTGGTGCTAGGACTATTAGTTTTAATCAACTATTTTTGGTGATCATTGTAGTGAGTGCCATCTTCACCTTTTCCTAAATTTTCATTATAAGAATATTTTTGCTATTATTACTTGGTTTATAAAAAATTATACATTGATGAGTATGGGATATGTTTTAAGATAGTGTGTTGTGGCTTTGCCCATTTGAATTGTGTATTTAAATGAGTTAGAAATAGGTTTGGCGGTTTGGATTTAAGAGGCTGTTTTGGACAGTAGCAAAACGTGTTTGTTTTCTCAAAATGAATATGGCTTAGGGTCTGTAAACAAAAGTTATGGTTGGATAGATATATGTCTTTAGGCAAGATGTGATTAGTTGGATGGTCAACCAATTATTATTATTGAGTGAGATAATGTCAAATACTAAAATGGGTCCATTCTGGACCTTTGGTTTAGAAAACGTATTTAAAACCAGGTTAATGTAGTAAATGGTTTTGGATTTTAAAAGCATGGTTCATACTAGACGATCAAGTGGAAGCTTATATAACTTGGCCTACATCCATTGCTAACTTAATTATGGATTTAAGAGAATTAAATGCAAAAGTAAGAATTTCATTTCAACTTTCTGTTTTGACTTAGGGTTAGTAAAAATCTATTTCCATTTAATGGTAACTGGTATGAGTGATTGGCCTCAATGTTTGAAATTAAACTTCAAGGGCTTTCCTAAGGGAGAAAACCTGATTATAACCAATTATAGATTGGTAGATAAACAGGTTCCCTAAACATGAGCTAATTCCAGAATTGCGACTTTACTCTTGATTAAAAATGCAAATGTTTAGAATAACCATAACCTAAAATTGGAATTAAACGGTGTGCGAAATTTGGGTAAATGTTTAATTACTATAAGAACAGTCAATATGTCAATTTGGGAGTCAAAATACTTTAGTAAGTCAAGAAGCTATGTTGCGCATATCTTAGGAACATAATCCAATATACGTCAAACTTTTTCTTACGTAAATTTTTACTTGTATATTATACTAAGACGCTTCACGTATTTTCCTTTGGTGAGGGCGTTAGGGATGTTTTATCTTGTTCAAGACTTATTATACGTTCTTATTCTCTTTGATATCGTCGGTGAGCTTCATTCAGTAAGCCTCCGTCGCCTTTACTTTTACTGTTTTATTGAAAACCCGCGAGGAGATACATGCTTGTTTTTAAAATTGAACACAAGATTGTTTGGTATGCTGGACCCGTTCCTAAATTATATTTTGCACGAGTACCTATCGCAAAAGTCCCAAATTTCAAATGAACCTGCTTTATTTACTTGGAATAGCGAGCGCTATACATTTGATTAGAGAGATCTATTGGGGTTGACATCCCCCGTCCTAGTTTGGATCCTGTGGGAACACCCTTCGAACGACGGATTTGTGATTAGAGAAATGAAGGTATATTAGGCGATGATACCTTCCGTGTGGGGGCAAAGAAAATTGTTTATTTCATATGGTAATTTATTACATATGTGGTTGATGTTAACGCTTGAGGTGTCATGAGCTCGTGCAAATATTTATATAACCTTGTTGATCCGCATGTTATAAAGATAGAATATATAAATAAAACTTGGTTCATTGTTTATGGTTTATGAAAACTCTGAGAATTCACCCTCAACGTTTTGTTGACTTTTTAGCATGTTTTATCTCAGGTAATCAAGGATGATGGATGACTTGGAGTTCACGAGGAGGGTCTTGCGTGGTTTTTGTTTGAACTTCTAAATATCCCCGTGTTAAAATGTTATGATACAATTTGGTATTTTGTGAAACTTAACCTTATGATGGGTGACTTTTATGGTACTATGGTTTAACCATATGTTGAATGTGGGATATTGTTCAAACTTATTATTTTGGGACCAAAGTTATTATAACGTCTCTTTTGAGTCGTTCTTTACAAAATATGTGTGATTGTACTTTAAATAACACCCATATATGTTCCGCTGCGTTGTCCCGAAAATGGGGGTGTTACATCTAGCAACAACTATCACTGCTGATGGAAACTTCAACTTGTAAATATTTTTGATCTTTCTCTTTATTTTGATTTATAAATATTTTATCAGAAAAACAAAATATAAAAATATAAAACCTATAAAAGAAAAATACAAAATCAGAAAATTTCAAAAATACAAAAATAATCTTCTCCGACATGTCTCTCGACAATCGATAATATTTGCGCACCTAGAAATGTTGATTAATATTAAAACGGGTGAATAGATTAAGTTCGAGCGAGAGTTTCAAATTCTTTCAAAACATGTCCTTTCAAATTTTTCTCTACGACTTCTAAGTAAATGTCAGCTTAGGACTCGGTCTCCAAAGAAAGGAAAATGTTCAATTATGTTCATTTATCCTACATAACGGGAAGTTCATATCTTCTCAGTCTTGAGCAATGTCATATGAACATTCAAAGTTTTGAATGCTCAAGAGAAGCACTAAAGAAATGATAATTAATAAGATACATCTGACATCATTTTCCTGTTGAGCATAATTTTTCAAGATATTTTCAAAAAGAAAATTTCAAATTCTTTCAAAATTGTGTGCTCAACAAAGTCCCACTCCAAGTTTTCACTCTATTCTATTATTAAGGGGGAGTATAATAATATGATTGATTCTGCATGCACTCCTGTTCTCCCAAGACTTAGTTAGGTTCTTGTGAATTTCAGACATTAACTTGTTTTTAATTCACTAATTGTCAAAAATTGTAAACACATATGCAATTTTTGAGAGGGAGAATAGTGATTAAAATGTGATCGATACGGATTAATAACAGATACGATCTTCAATCTATAAGTGTGTTCCCAAACCTCGCATGTGCAAAACTCTTTCATAATATGGTGCATATGTGAAGGGGAGATTTTTGATAACTCTAGAAACTCTCATTGTGTCTTAAATGATTTCTTAAACACGGTGATTGATTTTTATCAAATGGT
This sequence comes from Tanacetum coccineum, assembly GCA_026074375.1. Lineage (NCBI taxonomy): Eukaryota > Viridiplantae > Streptophyta > Magnoliopsida > Asterales > Asteraceae > Tanacetum > Tanacetum coccineum. The sequence goes on along the minus strand of BQNB010007937.1, from coordinate 32,943 downwards.
TTTACGGATCTGCATGGCAATACCCAAAGACCGACCAACTGTTGTTTCTCAAAGAGATTTATAAAGCGGTTAAGGTATAGTTATATTCGTTCCATGATCCAGCCAGAACCGGAGGGATCTACCCAGGAATACTTCATTAGATAAAGTAGAAGTCCTAGGTATGATCGAAAAAAAGAGTAAAGTGAGAAAGGGAATAGTGTTGACTGAGATGGAGCTAGTACTGGAACAAACCCACCAAGGTAGTAGTCATGAAGTCTCGGTAACTACTGAAGGGGTTGAAGAATTAAAAAGAAATGTAAGGATAAAGGATGTAAAGAAAGAAGCCCTCCATACAACCCTAGGCAGAAACAGGGTCAATACATAATCTATCGGTAATCACAAAAGAGATTTTGAATATTAAGACTAATATCATGGACCCAGTGATGCAATGCTCAAACCCATCATACACCGACATACCCGTACTAAGTTGGGAGGCCATATATAAGTTATAGATATCGGGGGGGGGGGACTCTAATCTCTCAAAAGATAATTGGTTGCGCGAGGTATGCTCACTACACATTCTCACTCTCTCCACTCTACTAATAGGCTGTTCATCACATCTAACAACAGCAACATGAGATTGTGTGAGTGCGAGAAGTGAGTGACTGAAAGGCGGGAGGGCGGAGGGGGCCGCGGACTCTATAACTCTGCGATCATCTCTATACATATCGGGAGTGAGAGCAGCGAGTATGTGAGTGTGCAGTTGAAAGGTAGAGAGAAAGTAATAATACTATCTATTCTCTCAAAATTAAAACTATGTTTATTAATACCAGAATGTCAGTGCATCATTTACTGGAAATTTTTGATGGGTGTGGACTAGAGGGCGATGTAAGGGGGGGGGGTTTGGGAATGGTTATGGATTGTTGTAGGGGGGTGTTAGAGAGATATCGTAAAGGGTGAGAGTGAGAGAGTGCTCGTAGCGATTGGGAGTGTGTGAGCAGGATAGCGAGCGTCTATCTAGAGTGAGTGCGTTTGAGAGTGCGTTGATGTGAGAGCGAGATGTGACTGCGGAAAGAGCGTAGATTGAGTGCAGGAGTGAGAGGTGTAATATATATAGGAGTCTAGAAATATATATCTTATTATATATAATATATTATATATTGGGATAGGGAGGTGAAGGGGAAGGAGTGGATAGTCGTTGATGAGTGGACGTTGGTGATTGTATAAGGAAGAGTGTTTTTACTGTATACAAGGAGTTGGTTGGTAGGATATATAGAGGTTGTGTATGGTTGTGTGATGAGTAATGAGTTTATGAGAGGCCACATGGACTTCGCTGAGATACAATAGGTTAATAAAGAGTGGGTGTAGTTTTTGATCTATATATTTTTTTAATGGTTGGTTAATAGAGGGGTTATGAGAGTGTGAGCTGCTTGTTGGATATCTATCTACTATCTATAGAAAATTAAAAATAGAGCCTCAGATATTCACTAAAGGATTGGGGTGTAATCTTAATAATAGTTTATATATAATCTTATACATTAGAGGTAATTAAAGGAACTAAACAAACAGAAAAAATGGAATGATTGATTGGATTTATATGAGTGATTGTTTGTTTGTATTGTTAGATTGTTTGGATTGAGGTAAATGGAGTGGTGTTATAGTTTTTAGATAGGAAAGATTTTTTATGGGATATGTTGGAAATTCTTGTTATTTTTTGAGGTATTTGATTGGTAGTAAAGAATGTGTGGTGTTGGTTGATGAAATTTTTTGTGGTGTTGTGGTATTGAGGGATTTGATGTTATGTTGATTATATTTGAGATTTGTTAAGTTTGGATTGTGTTTTTTGATTGTTATTTTGGTTTTATTAGCTATTTCATTTAAATATGTTCTGGTGGTTACTTTGTAGTGCTTGTTAGAGCAGATCCAAATCACAGCATCAAAGAACCTCAATATATGGCCCATAAACACAAGGCTCCAAGACTCAAACCACAAAAGGAGCCACAATTGAATGACCATCCCTTAGGGGGAGATTGTTAGCCGTGTTTTTATGTAAAGTGATGGTCATTATATATTCTCGAGCCTTGTATAAGAAAAACATAGTTTACAGGAATTCATTTAAGCTAACTGGGCTTAGTTGTCGGGCTTAAAGCCCATGTGTATTAGGTTCGCCCCAAGACAAAGCCCAAAACCAAAGTAGGGTTAAGCACTCCATGTAAACTATAAATACCTTTCAACCACATAAAGGTGAAGGTTGTTGCTTTCATTTTCTTTTCTATCAAGTAACCATTTTTCTCTTCTTTTATTCTCTCCTCCTAGTTTCTTTCTCCTTCTCTCTCTCTCTAAAAAGAATTTTCTTTACTTTAAATGTTTTATGGTGATGAAAGGATATCATGTAACAGGAGGCTAAGATATGTGAGAAGGCAATGTTTATTTTAAATCTTAGGAATGTTGTGGTGGACTAAAGTTGTTCAGGATTTGTGTTGCAGGTGTTGTGTAGTAGATTTTAGGGTCATCTAGTGTTTTTAGGTGTATCTTTTGGGGTAGATTATGGCTATATGGGTCATTGTCCTTAGTAGTGGTAGTATGTGATGTTAATGTTTGCATGTTATGTATGTGTTTGTCTGATATGTTAGTGTTTTTATGGGTTGTTTATGAATGTCAATGATGGATATATGTTTATGAATCTAGATAATGTGTTTATAAGTGTTTATGTGGTCTGTTTATGAATGTCAATGATGTATCCATGTTTATGAATCTAAATGATATGTTCATATGTACTTTTTTTCATTTTCTGTTTGGTTCATTGTGTTTTTGTTATATTAGAGTTTAAATGTTTTGAGTATTTAAATTGTTTGGTAATTGTGCTGAGTTTTTTTCCTTTCTTTCTGTTATGAAAGTCAATGTGGTTTAAATGTTGTATATTATGAGTTTGTAGTATAGTTTGAGTTAACACTTTGGGTTAGGTTGGATGGTTTATTTGTATATATGATAGGTTATATTTGCTAGAGTATTATGTCAATTGTATATGGAAAAGGTAATGGGGTCTGATATTGACTGTTTTGGATAGAAAGTAGGGTTGCATTAATAGTGAAAGCAAATATTATGTTGATAGTTGGGGTGTATTATGAGTAGATAGTGGGGCTCAGTAGGGGTGATATTTTTTCTATTTAAAGGGTGTTAGGGTATGTGTTTTATAGTTACAGCTAAAATAGCATATTCAATGGCCGAATTACCTAGGTGTGATGAGTTACGGCGGTCATGTTGTTCAAATGAATGGGAGGATATGTTTATCCTTTATAGCTATATCAAGTCTCAAAGACTCAAACTAAAAGAAATCAACAAAAAGTCCAAATCCCTTGGTATCACCACAAAAAACACGCAGGAAAGAAACAATAAGATGACGATATTTACTAAACACATTATGTAGCTTTAGTTTCCCATGACGGACTTGGTGAATATTGAGAAACTCCAAAAATCTTTCATGTGGTTTTCAAGCTATAACACACAAACACCTCTATCATATTAATAAGAATCAAGTACCAACAAGAAGTAACTTAGGTTGTTCAAGTGCTTGAAACACGACACACTACATTCTACCGGATATCAAATAAGCATTAAATGAATAGTTGCACTAGAGGTACCGGTTTTTTAGGGTTTGGGTTGGTTTATCTTTAAAGTTCGAGTATCCAACACGTAAAAACCCCCTAAACTTGTGTTCAAGGTGAATATATATTACTAACAAACCCAGACCCATGTCAAATGTACAATTTTTTAACCAAATTCTGTCAACAAATAACACTCGTCTCAATACTCTCAAGAACCAACACTCTTGACCAAGTCTAGTTCAAAACTTCCATAACCAAGTCAAGACCAAAGCTAATCAACCAATGCACCAATTAGGACACATAACGTGTCATTTTATTGGTGTAGTCTCTAACTCCATGTATGTTGCAAGGCTCACTTGACCAATAAGTAAGAAGAACTAAAATGCTTCTAGTTGACCCGGAATCAATTACTCCCTCCGTCCCATATTAAGTGTCCATAATAAAATCTTTGCGGTCTTTTTTCATCAACTTTGACCATAAATATTTATATATGTGTTATATAATACTTAATGAAAATTATACCAATGAATGATACTTTCAAAACTCTATCAATTCATATATTTTACATCAAGTAACATATAACATAACAAGAGATAATTATGGTCAAAGATGAAGAAAAAAGATTTGAAAAAGTCAAGCCGGACACTTAATGTGGGACGGAGGTAGTAGTAGGTTGGTAATTATCTATAATGGAGAAGTTTGCTGGCTAATTGAGTGCAATATGAGTATCAACAACGTGCTGTAAATGATTTTCTTACGGTTGATAGTGGATAATATGAACCATTGACCTTTATCACCGTAGACGACACACAAATGCAAAGCTAATTTAGAGTATGTGTGAAAATTAAGGAATCTAAGAAATTTAGGAGCTTTGCTTTGCTCTTATGTGTGATCTACATTGTCCACCAACATCCCTAAGAAAAACTTTTGCAGCGGATTATTGATACTCATAGACTAACGGTGTGTTGCGCTTAGTTAACCAGCAAACATTTTCATTATAAATATTTTACCAGCTAGCCAATTTGATTATGGTCAACCAAAAGAATCTTAGTTCTTTTTTCTTCTTAGTAAGGTTCCATCTCGTAGCACACGCGTTGTGTCGCGACTTGGGATCAATAGATCTAATATAAAGTTATAAACATAAGTCAACTTTATAAACATTTATATAAAAATTGAGTACAATGACGTATAAACATTTGTGTAAAGCATGTAAGCCTTACAAAAAATCTAAAAGTAAAACATGACATATTTTATCATCCTAAAGTTGTGAATATCAGAAACTAACTTTTATACCAACACGATAAGACACAATAAAATACAAACCGGCACATGGACATGTCACAAGTGCTTAATTTACTAAACACCCTAGCTTTGGTTCATTAGCTGTAATGGATATGTCTCATGTATTATTTTAAGTGTATTTGTATTAGAAGATTACAGAATGATATTATCATCAACGGAACCCGAATTTTAATCAATGTCAAATAGAATGATACTCAGAAAACTTTAATTAGCTGGAATAACTAGACAAGTTCGCCGCAAAACTTAGTCGAATAATTATCAGTAATAATCGTTTTAATTACTGCATATTACATTTCATTCACATTAGAACTAATTCAGATTACAATTACGATTCCCTTGAAAAGTGAATTGCATACGCCATACGGTATTGTAGACATACGGATGAGCAAAAAAATTCAATCTCAAAACACTTGCCATGTCATCATGACATTTTTTTCTTGCTTGGATTTCTGATTTTAACTGTACTAATTTGCACCACCAAAAAAGCACCATAAATTTATAAGTAACTTTTGATTCTTATCAAAAGTTTTGTTTACGATAAATTAAGACGACAATTTCTCAAAGAAAACAAAACTAACTTAGGTTTTTCACAATTGTAGTTGTGTTTTTTATTTACCATTTACCTTGACCATGATTATACGTGTAGTTGTGTTTCTTGAAAAGTGAATTGCCTCGTTTCGTATATAATTTTTGTATAAAATGATTTTTTATAAAATATATAATAACTTTTTTATAAAATATATAACTTTTTATAAAAAATATAAATTGGTTCGTTTCGGCCGGGTCGGTCCGGTTCCTCGTTTCGTATATAATTATTATATAAAATGATTTTTTATAAAATATATAATAACTTTTTTATAAAATATATAACTTTTTATAAAAAATATAAATTGGTTCGTTTCGGCCGGGTCGGTCCGGTTCCTCGTTTCGTATATAATTATTATATAAAATGATTTTTTATAAAATATATAATAACTTTTTTATAAAATATATAACTTTTTATAAAAAATATAAATTGGTTCGTTTCGGCCGGGTCGGTCCGGTTCCTCGTTTCGTATATAATTATTATCTAAAATGATTTTTTATAAAATATATAACTTTTTATAAAAAATATAAATTGGTTCGTTTCGGCCGGGTCGGTCCGGTTCCTCGTTTCGTATATAATTATTATATAAAATGATTTTTTATAAAATATATAATAACTTTTTTATAAAATATATAACTTTTTATAAAAAATATAAATTGGTTCGTTTCGGCCGGGTCGGTCCGGTTCCTCGTTTCGTATATAATTATTATATAAAATGATTTTTTATAAAATATATAATAACTTTTTTATAAAATATATAACTTTTTATAAAAAATATAAATTGGTTCGTTTCGGCCGGGTCGGTCCGGTTCCTCGTTTCGTATATAATTATTATATAAAATGATTTTTTATAAAATATATAATAACTTTTTTATAAAATATATAACTTTTTATAAAAAATATAAATTGGTTCGTTTCGGCCGGGTCGGTCCGGTTCCTCGTTTCGTATATAATTATTATATAAAATGATTTTTTATAAAATATATAATAACTTTTTTATAAAATATATAACTTTTTATAAAAAATATAAATTGGTTCGTTTCGGCCGGGTCGGTCCGGTTCCTCGTTTCGTATATAATTATTATATAAAATGATTTTTTATAAAATATATAATAACTTTTTTATAAAATATATAACTTTTTAGGGTTATACGTTAGACGTTCAACGGACGAGTCGATATGGTATGGTTGTACATTAGACGTTCAACGGACGAGTCGATATGTTATGGTTATACATTAGACGTTCAACGGAAGAGTCGATATGGTATGGTTGTACATTAGACGTTCAACGGACGAGTCGATATGTTATGGTTATACATTAGACGTTCAACGGAAGAGTCGATATGGTATGGTTGTACATTAGAGGTTCAACGTATGAGTTAGGGTTACACATTAGAGGTTCAACGTATGAGTTAGGGTTCAATATTAGAGGTTCAACGTATGAGTTAGGGTTGTACATTAGAGGTTCAACGTATGAGTTAGGGTTGCCAAAAACTCCCGCCAAATACTCCCGCCAAATACTCCCGCCAAGCACTCTTCTTTACCATAAAAGCAGATAGTATCTTATCCTCCCAAGCACACACACTCTTATCCTCACAACCACCACCACATTCACCACCACCTCGATCAATTGCCACCAGATGGAGCGATATGATCAAACTTTTAAGTGCACGTGTGAAAGAGGAGATGTGGTGTTGCGAACATCACGCAAACCTTACAGTTATGGTAAACAATACTACGCATGTCCTTGTTCAAAGGTGAACTATCAAAACATAATTATTTATGTAATATAAAATAATTTGCTTGTCAAAATGACTTTTCTTATGATTTCCTTACTACGTAACAGCCAGGAACTCAAGATAGAGGATGTGGCTACTTTATGTGGATGGATGACCTCAGGCTCCATATAAGTTCTTCTTCTGGATCGTCAACACCTCCAAGTTATTCTCCGGGAACTTCAACACGTCCAAGTTATTCTCCGGGATCTTCCAGATCTGCACAGAATCTGGGAAAGGCAGAGTGCTCAAACTGTAAGTTCTTGGCTGAAAAGATAAAGACACTAGAGGCAAAGATAAAGATACTAGAGGGAGCACTAGAGATGGAAAGGCATCCCGAGAAACACACACTTGATTCAGCTGCAATACTTCACGAGCTCTATAATGAGATGGGAAAACTTAGTATGGAGTAGTTTTTCATTAAGATAAATCAATTTAGCATTTGGAATGTAATTCATATGCTTTAATGTTTGAGTGTTTATCGATTTCTAATGTAATTTGATGTTATAATAAAAAACGTTAATCGATTAGGAATGGGCTGCTGTGGAAAACTAATGATGAGAGTGGGACCCCTCGTTCTCGGTCTGGATGGAAAACTTATTGTGCATCCCGAGTGGAAGATTCTTCAAACATTAACCAATGTGTTGTGGATGGGGATCTTAGATTTATTTTGAAAGTAAGCTCATCATTTTGTAATCTTGAATAGCTGGAATGAATTGGCATGGTAGGTTTGGGTAGAATCATAGGTTAAAATTAATATGTGCACTGTTGATGTTGCTCGATTATCTCTTGATTTTTCAAACACTAACCAATGGGGCAAAAAGGAAGCTGGATCATCTCATCCTTCATCTGGTAAATGGGCTGCTGTAGAAAACTAATGATGAGAGTAGGACCCCTCGTTCTCAGTCTAGATGGAAAACTTCTTGGGCCAAGAAGGATGACAACGAAGATCAATGTGCATCCCGAGTGGAAGATTCTTCTAACACTAACCAATGTGCTGTGGATGGGGATCTTAGATTTATTTTGAAAGTAGGCTCATCATTTTGTAATCTTGAATAGCTGGAATGAATTGGCGTGGTAGGTTCGGGTAGAATCATCTCCTCCTTCATCTGGTAAATGGGCTGCTGTGGAAAACTAATGATAAGAGTGGGACCCCTCATTCTCAATATGGATGGAAAACTTCTTGGGCCAAGAAAGATGACAAAAAAGATCGATGTGCATCCCGAGAGGAAGATTCTTCAAACACTAACCAATGGGGCAAAAAGGAAGCTGGATCATCTCCTCTTTCATCTGGTAAATGGGCTGCTGTGGAAAACTAATGATTAGAGTGGGACCCCTCGTTCTCAGTCTGGATGGAAAACTTCTTGGGCCAAGAAGGATGACAAAGAAGATCAATGTGCATCCCAAGTGGAAGATTCTTCAAACACTAACCAATGGGGCAAATAGGAAGCTGGATCATCTCCTCCTTCATCTGGTAAATAGGCTGCTGTGGAAAACTAATGATGAGAGTAGGACCCCTCGTTCTCAGTCTGGATGGAAAACTTCTTGGGCCAAAAAGGATGACAAAGAAGATCAATGTGCATCCCGAGTGGAAGATTCTTCAAACACTAACCAATGAGGCAAAAAGGAAGCTGGATCATCTCCTCCTTCATCTGGTAAATGGGCTGCTGTGGAAAACTAATGATGAGAGTGGGACCCCACGTTCTTAGTCTGGATGGAAAACCTCTTGGGCCAAAAAGGATGACAAAGAAGATCAATGTGCATCCCGAGTGGAAGATTCTTCAAACACTAACCAATGTGTTGTGGATGGGGATCTTAGATTTATTTTGAAAGTAGGCTCATCATTTTGTAATCTTGAATAGCTAGAATGAATTGGTGTGGTAGGTTTGGGTAGAATTATAGGTTAAAATTAATATGTGCGCTGTTGATGTTGCTCGATCATCTCTTGATTTTTCAAACACTAACCAATGGGGCAAAAAGGAAGCTGGATCATCTCCTTCTTCATCTGGTAAATGGGCTGCTGTGGAAAACTAATGATGAGAGTGGGACCCCTCATTCTCAGTCTGGATGGAAAACTTCTTGGGCCAAGAAGGATGACAAAGAAGATCAATGTGCATCCCGAGTGGAAGATTCTTCAAACACTAACCAATAGGGCAAAAAGGAAGCTGGATCATCTCCTCCTTCATCTGGTAAATGGGCTGCTGTGGAAAACTAATGATGAGAGTGGGACCCCTCGTTCTCAGTCTGGATGGAAAACTTCTTGGGCCAAGAAGGATGACAAAGAAGATCAATGTGCATCCCGAGTGGAAGATTCTTCAAACACTAACCAATGGGGCAAAAAGGAAGCTGGATCATCTCCTCCTTCATCTGGTAAATGGGCTGCTGTGGAAAACTAATGATGAGAGTGGGACCCCTCGTTCTCAGTCTGGATGGAAAACTTCTTGTGCATCCCGAGTGGAAGATTCTTCAAACACTAACCAATGTGCTGTGGATGGGGATCTTAGATTTATTTTGAAAGTAGGCTCATCATTTTGTAATCTTGAATAGCTGGAATGAATTGGCGTGGTAGGTTTGGGTAGAATCATAGGTTAAAATTAATATGTGCGCTGTTGATGTTGCTCGATCATCTCTTGATTTTTCAAACACTAACCAATGGGGCAAAAAGGAAGCTGGATCATCTCCTCCTTCATCTGGTAAATGGGCTGCAAAAAGAAAACTAATGATGAGAGTGGGACCCCTCATTCTCAGTCTGGATGGAAAACTTCTTGGGCCAAGAAGGATGACAAAGAAGATCAATGTGCATCCCGAGTGGTTGATTCTTCAAACACTAACCAATGGGGCAAAAAGGAAGCTGGATCATCTCCTTCTTCATCTGGTAAATGGGCTGCTGTGGAAAACTAATGATGAGAGTGGGACCCCTCGTTCTCAGTCTGGATGGAAAACTTCTTGGGCCAAAAAGGATGAAAATGAAGATCAATGTGCATCCCGAGTGGAAGATTCTTCAAACACTAACCAATGGGGCAAAAAGGAAGCCGGATCATCTCCTCCTTCATCTGGTAAATGGGCTGCTGTGGAAAACTAATGATGAGAGTGGGACCCCACATTCTCAGTCTGGATGGAAAACCTCTTGGGCCAAAAAGGATGACAAAGAAGATCAACGTGCATCCCGAGTGGAAGATTCTTCAAACACTAACCAATGTGTTGTGGATGGGGATCTTAGATTTATTTTGAAAGTAGGCTCATCATTTTGTAATCTTGAATAGCTAGAATGAATTGGCGTGGTAGGTTTGGGTAGAATTATAGGTTAAAATTAATATGTGCGCTGTTGATGTTTCTCGATCATCTCTTGATTTTTCAAACACTAACCTATGGGGCAAAAAGGAAGCTGGATCATCTCCTTCTTCATCTGGTAAATGGGCTGCAGTGGAAAACTAATAATGAGAGTGGGACCCCTCATTCTCTGTCAGGATGGAAAACTTCTTGGTCCAAGAAGGATGACAAAGAAGATCAATGTGCATCCCGAGTGGAAGATTCTTCAAATACTAACCAATGAGGCAAAAAGGAAGCTGGATCATCTCCTCCTTCATTTGGTAAATGGGCTGCTGTGGACAACCAATGATGAGAGCGGGACCCCTCGTTCTCAGTCTGGATGGAAAACTTCTTGGGCCAAGAAGGATGACAAAGAAGATCAATGTGCATCCCGTGTGGAAGATTCTTCAAACACTAACCAATGTGTTGTGGATGGGGATCTTAGATTTATTTTGAAAGTAGGCTCATCATTTTGTAATCTTGAATAGCTGGAATGAATTGGCGTGGTAGGTTTGGGTAGAATCATAGGTTAAAATTAATATGTGCGCTGTTGATGTTGCTCGATCATCTCTTGATTTTTCAAACACTAACCAATGGGGCAAAAAGGAAGCTGGATCATCTCCTTCTTCATCTGGTAAATGGGCTGCTGTGGAATTTTTTTTAAAAAGAATTCTTTTCTTTTTTTTTTAAAAGATTTTTTTTATATGAAGTAATTTTTTTTATATGAAGTAAATTTACTCTTTTATATGAAGTAAATTTTTTTTTAAAAAGAAATTTAGGGTCGACATTGTCGACCCTAATTTTTTAGCGGGATTAAACCAAACCTTGGCGGGCTAATTAAATTTTGGTAAAAAGGTTAGGGTCGACATTGTCGACCCTAATTTTTTAGCGGGATTAAACCAAACCTTGGCGGGCTAATTAAATTTTGGTAAAAAGGTTAGGGTCGACATTGTCGACCCTAACTTTCGACCCAAAACTGTTTTAGTATTTATATATACTTTTAAATACATTTTATACATTAAAAAATATAAAAAGTTATATAAAAAACTTAGGGTCGACAATGTCGACCCTAACTTTTGACCCAAACTTATTTTGTTGACTTACTAGTTTTGGTGAATAATTGTGGGCCCCATGTGTAGTTTAGGGTCGACATTGTCGACCCTAAATTTTCTTCGACCCAAAACAGCATTATTGTTGTAGTGAAATGGCGAATAAGTAATACAGTACTAGTTGTGAGGATATCAAACCATTTACTAATAAATGAATTGATCAGGGAGCGGTTGTCTCTACTCTCTAACACGTTAATGTACAATTTAAATGAGTCAACCTTATATAACATTTCACCTTAGAAAAATATATAGATTACTTATATAAAAAGGTCACAATAACTTATTCATTAAAATGGTAACTGGTAAGTGAACTCCATAATAGACGAAGATGACAGCTTGCCTGCATTTCAGGTGGCAAAGAACCATGAAGTGGGAGGACAACTGCATCCATACACGAGCCAACCTCGAGGCTTTGAATTTTCTCCTCTAATCTCGATACTAACTTCTCTATGTCATCCTAGAAAAATCTCATCAGTTTTTATTATAAATTGTGTAGTACAACAATGAGTATATCAATTATTACAACAGAATTGATATCGTAAGATACGTATTTAGAATTACCTGTCCAGTCATAAATATCAAAATGTCCCCTTCTGGCTCATTAACGTGTATATCTACAACAAAGTTTAAAGGCATAAGATTCAAATTCCAGAAGTAACAAATGAAACAAACAACCACAGTGATTGTGACAGAATTGTAGAATTCAATGTTTGGCAATTACCAATGGCTTTTCTCAATGAAGATTCGATATAACTTTTGGATTTCTCTGCGCTATATAATATCTCTACAGGAAATAATTTGCCGGGAACATTCAAAATGTGACATTCAGAGAAAAAGTCTGACACTTTTTCGCCGTCAAGAGTAGCAGAAGTGATCAAAACTTTTAAGTTGGAGGAGCGTAGTTTAATTAACCGCTTCATCAACCCCATCAATATATCCCTAAAAATAGATATCAAATAAGATTTAGAAAAATCAAAGTAATCTTTATAAGTCAACATACAGAACTGGTATAACAACACAAAGTAAAAGAACGCACAAAGCTACATAAATATAATTCGCCATCTTTATATTTTATGCTTAATTACGGATAATGCATAATGCCTTACGTGTTTAGACTCCTTTCATGAGCTTCATCCAATATGATTACTGAATATTGTTTCAACTCAGGGTCAGAAAGACTTTCACGAAGTAGTACTCCATCAGTGAGATACCTGACCATATATAAAGATTAGAAATCTGTGTAAGTTGTCGGATATGAATGTGGATATTGCAATAACAGCAACTAAGGTTATTCAAATGTGTGAGTTTACTTGATACGAGTTCTCTCTGATGTCCTGTCCTCAAATCTAATGGCATAACCAACTTCATCGCCCAATCGGACATGAAGCTCTTGTGCAACTCTTCTGCAAATGTTACAGAACAAGTGAAAACCATGTCATAAACTCTAACAACCACATTCTACTCTCTTTTTTGCTTCTTTCGGCTAGAGATAAAACCAAGACTGACTCACGTTTCAGAACATTAAATGATCAGGTATTGCATTTAAGCATAGTTATGTCTCTCCTCTTTAGGTACATTAATAATGACTGATCTAACCACTAGTTGAAAGTTCGTTTTATGGTGAACAAAATCCAAAAGCTAAACGCTCGTCGCCAAACAATAAGCATCATTATATCCTACACACTGATGCTCTGAAACGCTCGTTGTGGAACACAGTGACATAAGGCTCGATAACACCTCAAACGTAACACATCATACATTTCAAGCTCGCTTTTACGCTTGACAAAATCTCATTCGCATCATTAGCCGTAACTAACTATCATCCAACTTACTCACCACTAACAATATGAACAAATTCAAAATAAGTTAATAGTAAAACATAAGGTCTATACAATAACATCATTCGCATATATGTATCTATGTATAAAAGCTCAAGCTCTATATCTAAGATCGACAAAATTTCATTCGTACAATAGCTCGATATACATCTAAGTACCTACAACTACATTCCACATAAGGCTCGATAAATCTCGAGCTCAGTTCATTACATATTACAAGCTCGATACAATCTCATCCGCCACATCATCCTTAACTACCGTCCAATTTGTAAGTAGTAACAACAGCTATTAATAAGTAGTCAGTGAAACATAAGGTTATTTATACCGAGAAATAGTAAAGTCAGCTCATCATATACATATAATCTTCGCATATACACCTACATTCTACATTCTACATAAGGCTCAATCAAAGCTCATTCGCATCATTATCCCTAACTAACTATCATCTATAATACTTAAAACTAACAATATCACAATACGAACAAATTCAGAATAAGTAATCGGTTACTTTACACCTAGAAACAGCTTACATAGCTTTTAGAAGATGTTTGGAATATAATGCTAATTGTTTGGCAACTAGACGCGTTTACCTTTCGAGATTTGCTCAAACACGCTCCTATTTGAAACGCGTTAATAAAAGATGAGTTTAGCTTTTACGTCATTTTACACTTTATAATTACAAATATAGTTATATTACCAAACACTTTTGTAAAACAAACAGCTTTATAAAAGCATTTCACATTCTATCTATATGTATGTGTAATTATAAAGTGTAAAAAGACGTAAAAGCTAAGTGCGTTTTATTAGCGTGTTTGAATAAGGAGTGTGTTTGAACAAATTTCGAAAGATAAATGCGTCTAGATGCCAAACAATAAGCATTATATTCTAAAAGCTAGAAGTAAAAGCTAAAAGCTAAAAGTGTCTTTTATTAGTGTGTTTCACATAGAAGTATCTAAACAAAATCGAAAAGGTAAACGCGCCTAGTTGCCAAACTATAAGCATTGTATTCTACATACTAAGGGGGGCTACAACTATAAAGTGTAAAATGACGTAAAAGCTAAACACGGTTACTTATAACTAACAATAGGAACAAATTTATACCTAGAAACCGAAACGGCAGCTACACGGCGAGGCTGCGATGATTCCGGACTTTGTGTGTAGCCGTTTCGGAGAAGGATTTGGGAGAGCTGAGTGCTTTTACCGGAGCCTGTCTCGCCGATGATAACAACAACTGGGTTTTCGTTAACTGTTGTTAAGATTTTCTCTTCGAATTGAAGGATTGGTAAGTCGGGTTTCATTTTTCAAGTTTTTAAATTGGGTTTTGGGTTTTTAATTTTAGAACCCCAATTTGTGTGTGTGTTTTGTAAAAATGTAGTATTTCTCAACTTTGACATTAACACCCCTCCAAAAATAGATATTGTATCATTTGTGCTAGTCGACAGGACCGGACTGAAAACCGGAGCGGATGGAACGTATTTCGGTCTGGTCTTCGGTCCATGTTTTTTGTTACATTCGGTCATCTGTCCGATCGGTCCAGTCCGGTCTTACAAAAAACCCGATGATGAACAAATATATTAATTAATTTCATAACATTAAGTTTCCTTCCAATAAGTATTGTACAAATAGTCTACAACAGCCTCCAAGTAAAAAACTAGTTCAAGTGTAAAAAAAAGTACTTGATTTAGCATCTCCATTTGTCTAATCATACAGTCAAAACAATACAAAATCCCGCGAGAATGGTATTTTTGTAATTCACAGGCCAAACTTTTTCGGTCTCAAATAAGTCGAAAGTGCTTCAAACCAGGCATAGCTACTGCTTGTTGTTGTTTCGCCCTCTTTGCTTTTTCCTTCGCCTTATTTCTAATCTCGTCTTCGGTTTGTTGTTTCCTCAGATTCTCCATTTCTTCTTCCATAGCCGATTTCTCTTCTTTCTGCTTCTTCTTATGCTCCAACATTGACGTATCTGAATCCTTTACAGAAAAGAAAATGGGACCCATTTCCGCCAACCACTGTGGCTCGACGGAAGTCGCACACTGCATGTATTCTTTAGTAGTCAATATCAGCTCGTGATAGACCACATAATCAGGCGTGTAACCCAACCTGTATAAAGCTGAGCTCGGGTGAAGATGACATGGCATTCCGTTCCAACAATTAACATATTCCCCAACACCTTTGAGTCTTGCAGCATTGTGAAAATAAGCTGATGTCAGTGGGATTTTGAGTGTTTTTAATATGTCCAATAACTGAGATCTTACTTCACGTGCTTTTTTCAATCCTTTCACTTGTAAGAAATGATCGTTACACCAGTCTCCGCGGTATTGGTTCGCTTTCCATTGTTGGTAGACATTAAGTAAGGTTAGATGGTCAGATTATGGCACAAAGAATTTTTCTCGAGCAGCATCGCTTTCTTCCGCCCGATCTTTCGGTCTAAAGAATACAAATGGGACTGAGAGCATTGATACAATTGTTAATACTTCGTTCATGCATTCCAACTGTTCACCCATTAATAGCATTTTGGCTAAAGGTGGGTCCAATGGGAATTCCACCATTTTCCATCCAAGAGGCGTTAGACTTCCGACATTGTTTAATGCACCCAAAACCCATAACTGATACATCGAGTTAAGGATGTTGTCTTGAGGTGGTGGGTCCATGAAATCAAAATCCAACAAATTGTCAACTTTTAATGATTTAAGAAGCAAGACTACGTTACCGAGATTGGTCCGCTGAATTTCCGGTACAGGTTGCGGAAGCATCTCGTTTTGGTACGCAGTTTCCGTAAAAAGACGGTAGCAAGTACCAGTTCGACCTGCTCGACCTGCACGTTAATCAGCTGCAGCCCGACTGACTGGGAACACCTGAAGAGCATCCATACCCATTCTAGGGTTATACACCTTCATTTTACCGTACCCCGTATCAATCACATAATAAATACCGTCAACTGTTAGCGATGTTTCTGCTATGTTTGTAGCCACGATGCATTTGCGGGCACCATCCTCAGGTTTTTGGAAGATTTTGGCTTGTAAGTCGGCTGGAAGTTGGGAGTAAATCGGGAGGATTAATAAGTTGGAAACTGTTTGTCTTGTTCCATGCGTTCAGATAAAGCATAGCAGGTGGCTTCAATTTCATCTTGACCCATCATAAAAATAAGTATGCCACCAGGTGCACTTGTGATATGTTTCGTCATTGCTTGTTTTACAGCTGCTTCAATGTAATCTTCACACGGGGTTTAGATATTACACATTCATACCACAAATGATAAATGATACGAAAGCCACAGTGACGTGAAATTAGAGGTGGCATTTTGGACTACTTATGAACGAGGTGAAAAGAAGTTTCAAAATTAAGGAAATGGGTCAAACGGGTAAAAAGCATCCCAAAGTGTACTTTTAATATGCACATTTATCGAAAAATTACAAAATATGGAAAAAAAGGTGTTTCAGGCCAACCGACCACATACGTAGTAGTAAAAAAAAAATACTTGTTCTGAACTAAACCGTTTTGACCCGTTAACTGACCCGCCCATTTTTCCACCTCTGCATAATGATATGTTTTTCTAAATAAGACTAAGAAGAAATTACCTCCCAAAGAAGTTTGAAAACTTTTGTGAATGAAGTGTGGCGGAAGTGACGATAAGCTTTTGATACATTTGCTCGCACCGTCCTCAGGTTTTTGGAAGATTTTGGCTTGCAAGTCAGCTGGTTTGAAGATTGTATCTTGATAGTGAAGCTCCTCTGTCTTCATTGGTTAGTTTGTAGCTGGATAGTTTCCTGTACCGAAGGCTCTTTCAGTATTCTCAATGTTCGAACTTGAGGGAAAATGATGATGAGTTGATGTTGTGATGAATAAGTGTTGGTCTAGATAGATATATTTTGGATGGTGAAGGGGCCGGATTGAGCCAGCGAAAATCATCTGTTAGTGTTAACATGTCCCAAAAAACAGTCGGTACAGCAATTAACTAACATTAGTACAGATTGCTATTTCGACCCATTTTACTTATGAGTGGTAAATAAAAAAGTAACTTGGAGAAAAAAAACGGTGCCCAGTACATAGAACCTCCCAAATCAAATACTTTTAATGATATCGGATATATTGAACTTATTAATGTAAAGTACCAAAAAAACTTACATAATTCTTTTCCTTTATTTTACAGAGCCGCAACAAGCCCATTGGAGCTGCTTTTCTGGCTACATCGACCCGTATAAAATGGTTCAGTTCAGGTTAAGTTAAAAATATATAAACTCCTAAAAAACGAATACTCGGGTTTTTGGGCGTTACACACTCCCACATAATTAATGGCTGCAAACGAAAAGCATACCGGCAACAATTCATCTCGCACAAAAAATATTGGGAGATACTGACGTTGTTCAGATAGTGATTTTGAGATTGCAAAATCGCTTATTGCTTTGGTTAGTCAACTTGGCATACACTACTCGAAACCCTTAATGTTTCCAATTAAAAGAGGAGAAAGAACAGCAATAACATCAGAATAATCACTTAAGATATCGAACAATATGATTAAGACAATATTGCGGCAAGTAAAAACTTCAGTAGAATTCAACACCACATATTGGATTGAGGGAAATTAAACCACATAATCATAAACGAGTTTGACACATATGATGCGTCACTAAACGTACTATTACGTCTCTCACATTTATGCGAAAAGAAAATGATACCACGCGTACAAACATGCTTGACAACGCAACATTTATTTATCTACTAGATGCACTGCTCCTTGTCACAGGTACTTTCAACTTCACAATGCAAGCTTGGTATTGACCTGATAGAGTTCAAAAAGACAAGAATAAAACCATTTTAGTGATGATTTATAGACCAACTCATGTAAAATCACATTCTACAAAAAGGGAGAACTATGTACCTCATATATTTTGAAGCACATCGAGAATACGCTGCAATTCAATGACAACGATTTCTATTTTCATTCGTTGTGGTGGGGAATCCAGAGAGCATGATACACCAATCTTAATAGTTGCAATCAAACATTCTTCCACTTTCTTTGTATTCGCTTTCGTACTTTGCAACACAATTGCATCATTATCAATAACATCGATTACATGATCTGGTAATGCCATGTACGCAAATTTATGAAGGCTAAGGCCTTCATTAAACATCCCGTCTATCGGCTTTTTCCCGGTCATCACCTCTAGTAATAATATTCCAAAACTGTAGACGTCCCCACTAGTTGTCATCTCGCTCCCGATACCATATTCTACAAATTAAAATGACCAGTTAAATTAATTCACAAAAGTGTAATCTGTAAGTAAATATAAGAATCATATATTACCCGGAGGTGCATAACCAACTGTTCCTTTAACCCCGGTTGAGCTGTTTTGATTTAAGTCTGCTCCAAGTAGTCGAGCTAAACCAAAGTCTCCTACGTGAGCCACCATATCATCGTCAAGTAGAATGTTGCTTGGCTTCAAGTCACCGTGAACAATTGTTGTTTGGCAGCGGTTGTGAAGATAATCAAGTGCGGTTGCAACATCTTTTAGAATATTTATTCTTTGAAGAAGGTTGAGTTTCGATGTATATGCTCTTGAATGAAGCCAATCGTGTACACTTCCATTCGGCATAAACTCGTAAACCAAAGCTTTAAAATCATTGCCTTGAAAATCAACACTTGAACATGAAGTTAAAATCTTCAACAGGTTACGGTGTCGAATATTCCGCCAAGCTTCACATTCTGCTTGAAAACTTTTGTGAGCTCCTCGATTTTGAAGATGTAGAACTTTGACCGCAACAAATTTATCATCATCATAATCGAGGATTCCTTTATAAACAGAGCTGAACCCACCCTCGCCAATCAAATTTTCTGTAGAGAAGCCATTAGTGGCCTTGAGAAGTTCATTGTATGAAACTTTCAAGAACCTTTCATTCCCTACAGATTGAGATGGTGGACTGCTGCGTTTCTTCTTACAAAAAAGATACACACAACATAATACGATGAGTAATGTTGGTGCAATCACAATAAACAATATGAAGAAAGGAAACCTTTTTTTCTTACTACGCTTTTCCTGGCATTTGGGTAACTCAAGTATAACCAACCCACCACAGAGCTTATTGTTCCCCAAAACTGAAAATGCACTTGCATTTGCAAACACTCCTACAACTGGTACTTCACCCTCAAAATCATTAAAAGATAGGTTTAAAAACTCTAAGGAAAACCGTTTATCGAAGAATTGGGGAATTTTGCCTGATAAATTATTTTGAGACATGTCGAGTACCTCTAATCCTCTCAAGGAACTGATTGAAGATGGTATTATGCCTTGAAATATGTTGCCACTAAGGTATAACTTTGTAAGGCTAATGCACTCACCAAGGCTACTAGTAATTGTACCTGATAAATTATTATGAGATAAGTCGAGATAGCTCAACATCTTGAGGTCTTTAATCTCTGATGGAACTGAACCGGACAGACTGTTTTGAGAAAGATCTAAAGCAATAGTTAGTGATGGAAGCTGAAGAATTTGTTTGGGTATTTTTCCACTGAGTCTATTGTCTGGAAGGCTTAAAACAGTAAGTTCTTTACACTTCCCAAGGCTTGATGGAATATGGCCTTCTAATTTGTTGGAATTTAAATAAAGTATATTCAACAATGATAAGTTTCCGATGGCATCAGGGATAGGCCCTGAAAACTGATTTCTATTTAGAATAAGAAGTTGTAGCTTTTGAAGTTTACCAATGGTACTAGGGATTTTTCCTTTAATTCGATTAGATCCTAAAGCTAAAGAGGTCAAACCAATTAGGTTACCTATACTTGAAGGGAGGCTTCCAAATAACTGATTGTCTCCTAAAAATAGATGGTTGAGTTGATCAGAAAGATTACCTATTGATGTGGGAAGCACTCCTATCAGGTTGCAATTAACAAGAACCAAATCTATTAGTCTGGTGCAGTTTTTCATAGAATCAATAAACTTCATGTCATCAGCTTCTCCGCGTCCATGGAGGTTGTTATACTGTATTCTAATCATAGAAATATCTCTTAGTTTTGAAAAATCGATTGTCAACTTCCCACTAAAAATGTTGTTACTCATTTCAAGATATCCTAATTTAGAACAATTAGAAATAGAAGGTGGAAGAACTCTGGTTAGTTTGTTACCCCATAACTGAAGCCATGTAAGATTTGGGAGCTGATTACCAATTTCTGAAGAAAGACTACCAGTGAGGTGATTTTCAGATAAGGAAAAATTAACTAGGAGTGAGAGGTTGAAAATAGAATGAGGGATGCTTCCATATAAGTTGCACTCACCAGCGCCAAATGACGTCAAGCTTTTCCAAAGACCCAAGATATCTGGAATGCTCCCACCAAACGGGTTCCCCGAAGAAGAGAACCTTTCCATTGATGTAATATTACCAAAGAAAGGTGGGATACCACCTGTTACCTTGTTGTACTAAATTTTAAGACGATCAAGTTTCGAGAGTAAACTCATTTCCTTGGGTATGCTTCTGGTTAGCTCATTTCGATCGAGCCAAAGGTCTTCGAGGTTAGAACAACGAGACAAGTTTGTTGGAATGACTCCACCAAATTTGTTTCTACTAAGATAAAGATGGCGTAGCCTAGATAGACGACCAAGTTCATGAGGAATGGTTCCTTGAAAGCTGTTGTTCCATAGATCGAACTTACGGAGGAAGCTGAGGTTTCCTACATAAGGAGACAAGGAGCCTTCTAAGCCTTGTGATTCTAGTCGTAAAGCAGTCACTCGTTTGTGCCGCTTTCCACATAAAATACCACTCCAGTCACAGAAATGAAAGGAACGGTTCCACGAGGTTAGAACTTTGTTTGGATCATGAGTGATCATCGACTTAAATGACAACAACGCGTGATAATCAGTCTCATTACCGCCATAGGAAGCAGAGACGGTGGCGGAAGTAAGACATATTATCGCGAGACTGTAAAAGAGAAAAGAAAAATAAGAG
This sequence comes from Tanacetum coccineum, assembly GCA_026074375.1. Classification (NCBI taxonomy): domain Eukaryota; kingdom Viridiplantae; phylum Streptophyta; class Magnoliopsida; order Asterales; family Asteraceae; genus Tanacetum; species Tanacetum coccineum. The sequence goes on along the minus strand of BQNB010007937.1, from coordinate 11,503 downwards.
GAAGATGATGAGCATGTTATTGCTTGCGGTGACTTCATTTTTGAAAATTTAGTTAAAATTATAAGAACAAGTTTTGGCTTTTTATCCTTAGTTTTGCATGTTAACGTTCGTAACATGCAAGTGGTGAAATTTTACTTATCATTGAGAACATACTAGCTAGTCAAGTTTTGTTAGCCAAACTATTCATTTTTTTAATTTTTAATTTAAGCGGTAATTGTCCAGGATATAAAAAATTACTTGACACCTTCCTTTTGTCCTTACCTACTTTCAGGATGCAACTTGTAATTTTGTAAACATTCAACCATGCAATTTGGTATATCGTTTATATGTATATTAACTAATACACTGAATACATTATAATAACGAAAGTTTTAGTATAACAATAACCAAGACTATTATATTTTGTTTATATCTAGTACAAGCTTCCAACTCAAGATGCTTGACCAAGACAATTTGATTGATAATAACTAATTTCTATGTATAATCATATATAAAAGACTTTGAAGAAAACTTAGGAGTGGGAACACTAATATTGCATTAAAAGTTAGGAGTGGGAACACTAGACATAACGTTAAACAACCACTAACATAAAGATGCTTTGTTTTTTGTCCGCCATGCATGACTGAGAAAAACACAACCAATAGAGAAATGATTTTTGTTAAACTGGAATGTGGGTTGTTATATACGATTAGGATTTTCAATCTAGAAATGAACCACCTGGGTATTTATATCATGTTTATGATGGATTGGGTGTTCTTGTTCTTGTTGCATTTTATGTTAAGTATTCACAAAAGGATGACAGAATCAAAATTAATCGCAACAGATTCGTATACCATTTTTTTAGTGTGTATGTATGAATAATAAGTTAAACACAGAAGACAAAGATATATAAATAGCGAGATTTATTGGTCCGTGTGTTGAAGCGGGTATGAAAACATTTATTTTGTAGTTACAAGAATAATAAAACCTCCGTTGTTGATCAGAAAGTAGTTATATGCCTAGCTGGTGTTTGGAATAAAGGTTTAAACAGATGTGTATGTATCTTGGTTTTGAAATCCTTTGCTTCACAAGCTTTTCTATCTTCTGATGATACAGTGTGTTTGGGATAGGCAATTGTATTGAATTGTAGATCTGAATCGTTTTGAAATCGTTTTGAAATCCTTTGCTTCACAAGCTTTTCTATCTTCATAAGGATAGTTTCCTGTTTTGTAGTAAATGAAATGATCATTAATTTGGATGGTTATGGATAAAAGGATTGCAGAATGGAAAATGTCATGAAATTGTCTGCTAGAATGATCTGCCTCGAGTGTTTAACTGGTTAGATTTGGAAATCTCTGGTTATTAAAGGAGTGTTTGGGTTTGAAGATTGAACAAATGGATATGTACCTTGGTATTGAAATTCTTTGAGTCTAGTTATGTTTATGTAGTCATTGGATAGTAGATACCATAAGGTTAGTAAGTATCATGGTCCTGTACTGAAGGCTCTTTCAGCATAGAAGTCTTGCTGAATGTATTAGTAGCATAATAAGCTGTAGTATTAATTTCTCTAATCAGCTTAATTGGGTAACTTGTTCAAAGTTAAATTGCTTTAATTATTTCACTATATACTTGATCCACAATTTAACCGTTTTAAACGTCACGTTTTGTGAAATAATTAATGTGTACCTCTGGCAGCTCTGGATTTCTGTGATGATGATCCACAAATCAGGAAAACATATTAACTGTTTGAGGCCATTATGTATGTGCACCATTACACATTTACCGGTCTGTTTTTCATCTTATGTTTCTTTTTGTGGATGAAGCCTGTTAACGCCTAGATAAAATGATGAGCTATTGTCATCGAATACTGTGTTCACCTTTGTCTGGGATTATGTCCAAGTAGTAAATTAATATATGTCAGGATTTTTTATTCGAGGGCCTAAGGGGACGCACGCGTTAATACGTAATACAATTAAAGAATATTATTAAATGTAATATATTTTATGTTGGAATAAGCTCAACTTATGTTAAATAGTTAAGTTAAATTTTTTATGGTGTTGTTATTATGCTTTAAGGTAAAAGAAAGTTACGGTTTTCTTTTAATTGGCCATAAACCCATATTAAGAAGGTGAGAGGGTTTTCCTTTGTAAGGACAATGAATTTAGCCTATTAAATAGAGGTTATGGGATTCATTGTTAAAATGGAACTGAAAATATAATCATAATTCTCTCTCAATCTCTTTTGTTTTAATCATCAACCAAAACTCAAAAGGTTTTTCGGTTCTTGTGTAGGTTCGATCCAAGGAAAAACCACAAGAGTTTTCAATTGTTGATTTCTACGAGAATGTGGTGGTTTGATTTGCTATCTCTACTGGTACTAGCATACTTAATTGTTTGCTTAATGAACGTTTTTGTGTGTTGGAAGCTTAGAGGAATCATACTGTGGATTCTTGTGTTTTTCGCGTGGTAATTATACACACGAGTAATATAGATGACGGTGTTTAACGGTTACATTTAAACGGTGTATCGTTTCGTGCTTAAAAGGTTACATGTTTACTATCTTGTTAATTATTGTGTTCTACACGTGACATTTTTACGCCTGCGTTCTCGTGTTAATTTATTTGTTAATTAGAGCATAAAAAACCCAACAGTGGCATCACGAGCCATCGTGTAGAATCTTTAATTACAGAAATTTAAGTTGGAACAATTTAGAGTTTCATAATAATTTTAATGCCCGTTGGGCGTTTTTGTTAAAAAAGATTTGATCTTGTAAGGGGAATACAATTTAATTTAAGACGAGATTTAGGTTGTATGAAACCTTTAATATATAAAAACTTGTTGATATATTATTGTTAATGGTTTTAAGTTTTTGTTTAATTGTTAATATGGATCCTTGATAAAATCATGCTTATTTTATCAATGGATTGATATTAGATATGGATAATTTGTTAATTGTATAAAATGATTGGTTTTAATTATGATTAAATTTAACATATTTTTTAAATATTTTCTTAATGGTTAAGATCCCTTGTTCTTAATTAGGGAAGACCCTTATTAATGAATCAATGGGGCTAAAAATAGTTAAAAAGTTTTTTGTGCTTTGTGGCGGAGTTTATAGGACGTAAGGAGCCTTATATGATAATGACTTGTGTTTTTATTAGATTTAATTAGGTTCATTTTTAATGTTGCTTGTCTTTATTTGTTAAAGTGTGTTTAAATAATGTTATTTAGCTTAGAGTTTGTTTTTTTTTGTTTATTGGTTTTATTTTTAAGTTCTTGACTTGTGAGAAAAATTAAAAGGTTTTTGAAAAACAAAAATTTAACATGTATAATGATTATCGAATTAAGATTATCATAGTCGATATATTTACAAAAGTCAAACAATGATCCGGCTTACATACGGTGTAAATCTTCCATGATTAGACTAGCAATTTTTAATTCTATAATGGTTTTATATTAAGTTTTAATTTTTATCAATGACGTTAATTTGCCAATAGTACTATTTAGTCTGCAAGATCAAGGTAAGGTGCGAGACCTCATCAAGACGTTCGGTATTGTAGATAACTTTGCACCCACAATAATACCTGACTAGTTGTATTTCGTTTACCCTTGTTACTATGTAGGAAGTCGCGAATGTTCTAGGGTTTGAATGATTTTTATTCATTCTTTAATCTTTTCCCGCGATAATAAGAAAATCTTTCATTTAAACTCTCACGTTGAATCGTCAATTTTAAGGTATCAATATTTATGTTATGATACAAGGATAATATGAGATACCGTAATTATAAACATAATTGAGTAAAAGTTTTTATTATAATTAAATGTTAACAAAGATGTTTGCATGATTATTCGTTACATATTTAACACAGTCAAATTAAAATTACCTTTTCATCTTAAGTTTTTGCCATTAATTTATAAAGTCCTTGTTGACTGCTCATTTCCTAAGCGTGAGACGCATTGTAGATTTGCAATCAAAAGGTAATTATTACGCTTTTCCGTGAGACGGTCTGAGTGATTACAAAATTACTGTTTTTAAAAATTGGCAACTTAGGCGTTGTTGTGGTTAGACCTGTTAGCACGTGGCATAGATTGGGAAGAAAACTGCTTACTCGATTTATTGTAATAAAGTTAAGTTTCACTCTATGTTAGGATTGCAAAAGTTTGTGAATTATCAATCGTTGTTTACCTTTTGATTTTTCAACATCATAGACAGATCAAATGTTGTTTATGGTGGCGGGGTATGTCACGTTGGGGTCATAACCTTAGGAAATTAATGTTTATTTATTATAAACGTGGGTAGTTTAATTTCTTCAAGGAGTTATTTCGAAAATACTAATTTATTGAACTTTACTATGTTTGTAAATGCACCTACCTGTCTAAACATAAAACTATTCGTTTTTTCTTTTTTTTTTACTTTTTTATTTTTTTTTTTTTTATTTTTAGGCTTTCAGGTCGATGTTTGAAAATTTCTGGAAATTAATTTTCAAATGACTGGTTCTTCGTCAATTTTAAGTTGTCTTGAGAGTTGAAAGGAAATTGTTTGTCATTTGAACAATCCTATTTTCTCTTGCTTCACTTACCGTTTTCTGAGTAACTTGCGCATGGAATGCGGTATATGATTCATATGAAGGTGACTTGTCTTATGTCGGAAGTTAAGACTCCTGAACTTAATAGACAATTCGAAAATTCCATCTCATTATGTAATGATTCAGGAGCTTAAATCCATGTTTGAGAAACAAGTTGGAGTGGAGTGGTTTGACCTGATCCAAACTTTCCATGCTTGCAAACTGGATGAGGGAAAACCAGTTGGCCCATATGTCATTAGATGAAGAATTATGTGGAACTGGAATGTCTTGATTATGTGCTCCCACAAGAGAATAGTGTTGGTTTATCTGAATGCCTCATACATAAGCATAACATGGGAAGGAAGTGTTTGAACTACATTGATATGTCAATGGAGTATAAAAAAGTTTACCGAAAAAGGCTGAAAAAACACCACGAGTATGATGATTAAAGTTTGTAAAAATTCCAGAATCCCAATAAGAACTCGCTTAAATCTAAGGTAAGGGTAAAGTAATGGAAAGGGGAAAAGGATAACAAGTTTATTATCCCTATGCTAAAATACCCTAGAGCCTTCTGCTTAAGAAGCCACCCAGCTAAGGATGGGATACCTGCCTACACTGTATAGAGGTAGGTAATTGTTAAGAGGGACATTGTCCTGTTACCTTTGCTGAGTTGATTAAGAAGAAAGAAGCAAGTTGGCATGCCATTTATTCAGATGTCTTCATTAATAGGATTTATTTTATTTTCCTACTAAAATCGTGGGTGTATGACATAGTGGGTATATTATTTGTATACACAAAACAGGATTTATGATTGAACGGAAGCCGAAACGAGGATTTCTCTTTACTTGTACGTGGGCAATGGTTTTCGTGCACAAGTTGAAGCTAATCAGAGTTTTGACTTAGTTTTACCTAATGGCCTGTGATTTGTTTAAGACAATTGTCATTATGCACTACTATAAACTGAGGTGTAGTTTCAGGTTTCTCGTTTTGGTTGACAATGGATTTTGTTCAATGTTTTACGGATATGTGGTTTTTCAGTTTCAAACATTGAATGGTGTTCTTTTATTTTATGTTGTCCTCGTAATTGGTATTATGATATATATTGATGATCTTGTACCAAATTGTTAATTCTATTTATAATGTTAGCAATTAAAGAGTCAACGCATAAACTTGGACTCACTTATTCTATGGCAATGTCGTCTTCGCAGATCTCTCTCCTAAACAAGGAAACGTATTAAACAACTGCAACAAGATGGCTGTTAAGTCGACAGATTGATGTATTCTTTTATAAATTGCGAATCTTGTTTATCTGGAAAAGATGACCAATGGAAACTTTTCCCTCATCTGTTAACGAAGGGCAACAAGTATTCTTCTTGGAAATAATACATAATGCTGTCTGTGGTCTACTTGAATGTGTCAAGACAAGGTGCTAGCTAATTCATTACCATTCACAGATGTTATACGTCATTATGCGATTATGTATATCTCTTAACATAACATGAGGTCATTTGAAACCGTTTCAAAGTGTTTAAAAAATGAAGGTTGAAAATCAACTCGTGGAAGACATTAGGCAATCGATCAGATCGGGGTTGCGAATTTTAATTAGCTATGATGTGTGTTTTTTAGAATTAGTTAAGTGGTTGTCTGAAAAAAGTGCTGTCGGTTTTTTTGTTTGCCTGACGGGTATAAGTGTGGGGGTTGTTGAGTTGATGGCGGGTTTGTTCTGGCGTATGTTATACGGATGTGGCTGTTTGATGATCGGTGTTTAGTTTTAAGGGTTGGTCCAGGTATAGATGGGTGTGGGGACGGGAAGGTTAAGGAGGTGTGTCGGTGGGGTGTAGGAGTATGTGTGGCGTTAGTGGTGGTGTTTGGTATGGATTTGGTTTTGGTTCGTGGGGGTTTAGTGTCGGGTTCTTTTAAAAAAGATTATACTAAAAGCTATGGTATTTGTTCAACTGCCTTACTCTCATAAACCACCACAACCATAATTGGAGTTTTGGAGGAGGGGAAACGTACTTTACTAGATATGGTGGAGCTATGATGAATTTACATACTCTGCATTTTCTTTTGTGATTATGTATAGAGTCTGCAACACGCAATCTAATTTTGTTCAACTTAAGGAAGGGTAGATTAAGGACACCATATGGAACTGTGTATGGAAAAATTTCCTCACAACTTGTCTTACTTATAGGTCTGGGTGTGAGGCTCTTGTGAGAGAGATACGCCTGACAAACTCGAACAAAGATATGTTTAAGTGTATTTCATAGGATTACCCAAAGAAACGAATTGGGTTACTATTTCTATTTCCACCTGAAAACAAATTTGTTGTGCAAGTTTATGCTGAATTCTTTGGGAGAGTCTCTAGTCAGAAAATCGGTTGGGGAGGGCGGAGATCTTGAAGAAATTCAGAAGAAGGAAGATAACACCTTCTGAAAATCACTAGCACATTCATAAGAGGTGGTGGGTTTTGACCACACATGTGGGAAGTGTTTCGATTCGTAGGTCGAAAGACGCAGCGAGCATCAACCGATATGTTAATGTAGAGGTGGAGGGGCAGCTAGTATAGGGGATCTTTATGATACCGCCTAGCTATAAAGCCGCAAATGTTGGATTCAGAATTCTCATAAGTGGGATTGATGCTATTGAATGCGGAAATACCAATCCATGATGGACAATATGGTATGGTCCTGGTCGACCTTCTCCTGGTTGTAAGAACGTTGAAGCAGGTTTGGCTTTTTTTTTAAGAAAAAAAGACTGACATGGAGGGTTTATTGTACACGTCTATAAAGCTCGTATTGTAGCAAAGGGTTACACTAACCTCTACCGGGGTGATATGTGTAACGTTTCACCTGTCACTGACATTAGAGCTAATAGGTATTTCTCATAACTATAGCGGAAACTATGATGATGAGATATTGCTAATGGATGTATAAAACAGCCTTCTTAAATGGTCCTTGATGGAAGACATCTATATGGTGCAACCTGAAGGTTTTTTGTTTCTAATCATAACAGGGGAAGTTTATGCAGCTTCAAGATCATTATGGTCTTAAGCAAGCATCAAGAAGATGGAACAAAAGATGTGATGAGGAAATAAAAGGTTTGGAATTTACTCAAATCTTGATGAGCAATGTGTATATCAAAGGCTAGTGGAGAAATGTTACATTCCTCATCTTGTTGTTGATGACATAATCACTAAGGGGAAATAACATTCCTAGTTTACAAGTTGTTAAAGGTTATTTCTTGATAGTGTTTTGCCATGATGGATTGGGGAAGCCAGCTTTTATTCTTGGAATCAAATCATATAGGGATAGATCAATTAGCTGTCAGTGCTATTAGTATTGGACTTTTGTCAAATGCTTACATGGTGTTAAGATCTGGATTTTAGAAGAGATCTAATATGGATTAATTCCAAATGTTGGTCATATCCCATTGCATGAAAGACTTGACTTGCTTGAACAAATAACCAGGTGCTTCAAACACCTATCGCTAGGTGAATCGCATAAAGAATGTTCCTTATGTTCGGATTGTTGTTTGTAGGTGTAGGGTCCCCGCATTATGTATGCGGTTGTTAGGTTGCATGCACTAGACCTGATATTGCGTTTCGCCGCAATATATGACAAGCCGATTTACACCAGGGAATCCAGGTGAACTCACTGGGGACTGCTTGTGGGAAAAAAAACATTTTCTTTAGAATGTGAAATGGTGTGAAAACATTCTTAAGTATTTAAAGAAAAATACTAAAGATATGTTTTGGTTTATGCCATGCCCCCTCCTTGTCTCCGCCACTGACTGTAATATCAACTCACAGTAAATATGTTATGTAGAATTCAAGACCAAAACTGGATTGATGGAAACTAAACCACACATAAATTTCTTGGCTTTGAAAACTTTTGCTTCACAACGTTTTCTATCTTCTGATATAGTGTCTTTGGGATAGGAAACTTTTGCTTCACAAGCTTTTCTATCTTCTGATTTTGTACTCGGACGTTGCAGCGTAGTACCCCTTCATCTAGAAGTTCCAGAAGTGGTGATCATCAGCGTTCTAGGCGTGATTCACCAGAATATGATAGGCGTATGGTCAAGTGGTCTCAGGGAAATATGGTGATTATAGGGATCATCAATACCGTTCAGAACCGTCACCTCGTCATGGAAGATATGCAAGTTCAAGGAGAACTTGTTGGGTTATGGTAGTCGGTTAGCACATATACGTTACGAATATGTGAGCCTAGTGGGGGCACACATGTTAATACACGGAGAATGTGTTTAACACTTCACAAATATTATTAAGATAAAACCACAAGGACTTAAACGAAATAAGACATAAACTTGTTATGTCTTAATGAGCTAGAAATGATGAGATATACTTCAAGTTTCCAGGAACTCGTTTGGCATATCCTAAGGGATCTTGTAGTCGGTTTAGGGATAATAAGGAGGTGGAAGAGGTGTGTTAGACTACGACTTGTTTTCCTAGTTTATCCCTACTAAGGTTTAGTGAGTATAAATACTCCTCACCCTCAATCCCTCATTCCACACGCCTACTCCTAAGAAAACCTAAAAAGATTTCGGTTTCCTTCTCTATTCCTATACACGAAAAAACCTGGCCCTTCTCTAAGGTTGCCAAGGGTTCGTTTTCATTAAGTCAGCAGGTTCTTTTTGGTTTTGTTCCTGTTTGGATCACGCAAATCAGCAGCTAAAGAAAAAGGGTTTCGGGTTTGGTTGTTTTGTTCTACCGAGTTTTCATATTAAACCCTTATTTCGGTTCTAGGGTTTTTCGGTTAATTAGGGTTACCTGCAAACCCTAATTCGGTGGTCTGATTTTCGATACTAGGCTCAAAGAGGTGCGTTTGGTATTTGGTTTATAACACGAGGTGTTTGGTTTGTGAAGTTAAGTCAAGACAACTTAACATATTTGGTTGACGTGACTGTGTGAGCAACCATAGTGGCGATTTACTTTAGTCGCTTTATTCATTTTCTTGACCAATTGGCTAAGAGGTACGCTTTCTATTTACTTCTTATTATGTGTTAACCATATGCCATTACTAGGTCTAATCCGCTGCGTACTCGTAGCTAAACTTTGATGGCAACAAATCTATTATCATTACCATCAAGGATTCCTTTATAAACAAAGCTGAACCCACCCTCCCCAATTAAATTCTCATCAGAGAAGCCATTAGTAGCCTTGAGAAGTTCATTGTATGAAACTTTCAAAAACCTTTCATTCCCTACAGATTAAGATGGTGGACTGTTGCGTTTCTTCTTACAAAAAAGATACACACAACATAATGTTGGAATATGTCCAAGTATAAATTAATATATGTCCGGATTATTTATTCGAGCCTACGGGGACGCACGCGTTAATACGTAAAACAATTAAAGAATATATTAAATGTAATATATTTATGTGATAAGCATAACTTATGTTAAATAGTTAAAGAAAATATTTAATAAGTTATTAATATGGCATTTAAGGAAAAAGAAAGTAACGGTTTTCCTTCTAATTGGTCATAAACCCCTATTAAGGAGGTGAGAGGGTTTTCCTTGTAAACACAAGGAATTTAGCCTATAAATAGAGGTTAAGGGATTCATTATAAAGGGACCTTGAAAAACATAATCCCTAAATCTCTCTCCATCTCTTTTGTTTATTCGATCAACCAAAACTCAAAAGGGTTTTCGGTTCTTGTGTTGGTTCGATCCAAGGGGAAAAACCACAAGGGTTTCAATCGTTGATTTCTACGAGAACGTGGTGGTTTTATTGCTTATCACTACTAGTACTAGCATACTTAATTGTTTGCTAAAGAACGTATTGTGTGTGTTAAAGTAGAGGGATTATACTTTGATCCTAGTGGTTACGCGTGGTGTTATACATACGCGTATATTCAAGAAGGTGTAACGTTTATTGCTAAAAGGTACACATCTCTAATCTTGTTAATTATGAATTCTATACGTGTTTACTTTCCGCTGCGTACTCGTGTTTAATGGTTAATTAGATTTAAAATCCCAACAGTGGCATCACGAGCCATCGTGTAGAATTTGTAGTTACAAGTAATTAAAATTTGACAAAAATTAAGGTTCTTGATTAATTTTTAAGCCCTTTGGGTGTTTTTACGCATAAAGATTACAATCTTTATTGATTATAAAATTAATTAGACGAATTCTAGGTTGTATGAAATTTTATATGATTAAAACTTGATGGGTTTAATTGTTAATGCGGTGTCCATGATAAATTAATGAAAATTTATCATGGATCGATATGTGATATAATATTGTTAATTGTTAATGGTTTTATGCAAATATGATGATCAAGAATTAAAAACATAGACATTAAATTTAATTGGTAAGATCTACGATTTTAAAAGCTAGGGAAGACCTTAGCTAAGTCTTAATGGGGCCTAAAGTTGTTTAAATTTTATGTGCTATGGTGTATATACTTGTATATGGCTTACGCAATCGATTATATCGATGTATGTGGCCGGAATCATTGGATGATGTAGCCTTATATGAATATATACATGTTTTAATTATTAGATAATAAGGATCATAATTGATATTTGCATGACTTAATTGTTAAGTGTTGTTATTTGAATAATTGTTATGTAAATTAGTTTTATGTTTATATTGTTTTATTTTAAGTATTGGACTTGTGAGAAAATAAAAGGGTTTTTCAAAAATAATTATAAACATGATTAATTATTATGAAATCAGATTTATTATGGACTATTTATAGTTCATAATGAGTTTTCAAAATTAAAGTTTTTGTAGAAACATGTAATATTATGATCAAACCAAGAACAAGAGAGAGATGTGGGTTGTGATGTTAGAGAGAGAGAATGGTGGAATGGATGAATTGTATTAAGATGGAATAATGGGAAAATGAAACAACCAACAACCAACAACCTCTCCAAAGCTAGGAGAGGTCCTTATATACTACCTATTGTGGCCGGCCTATGGGTTCTAATGGGC